>JAWQRM010000266.1:0-25328 GCA_033557675.1 Coptodactyla brooksi
ATAAAGGTAATGATTTCAAAAAGATTGAAAGAAAACACAAAAGTATAGGGAAAATGAACAGTTTTGAAATAAAAAATATTTTTCTACAGCGCTACTCCTTGTTTGCTTTAGCGTATTAAATTTTCAAAATGTTCTCCATTGACTTCTTGACAAAAACCTAAAATATTAATCACATTCGGTTTTCTACAGTATTTTGTTGCAATTAAACAAAAACATCATACATAACCGAAATAATAAATAATCAGTAAATATATATCAATGTTGGCAGAGAAATTGGACATGTTAAATCATTAAAAAGAAAGCCTACTTTCGTAGACAATCATATAAAGATAAATATTTTATTAAATGTACAAGAGAATCAAATGTTAAGTTCACGTCAAATTGCCCGGGAAAATAACGTCTGTCATAAAACTGTTTTAAAGTGCTTCCATGATGCAAAACTGTATCCATACAAAATGATGTTTGCCCAGGAACTATCAGAAGACGACCAGACCGTAGACTGCAGTTCTGCAAAGAAATGATCCAGAAGCTGGACAGAAATGAGGTAGCTCTTGAGAATGTTCTTTTTTCTGACGAATCAACTTTCACGTTGAACGGGGAAGTAAATCGGCAGAACTGTAGACATTGGTCAGAACATTGGATCATTGGGTGCGTGAGGCACATACCCAATATTCCGAAAAAGTAAATATTTGGGCAAACGAAATCTTTAGGAATAAATGGATTGGACGCAGAGGTACCATTGAGTGGCCAGCCAGATCACCAGACCTTAACATTTTAGATTTTTTTCTGTGGGGTTATCTTAAGAGCAAAGTGTATACAACAAAACCAAATTACATTGAGAACCTCAAAAATAGAATACGCACAGATATAGACAATATTTCACCCCAACTTTAAGAGAAAGTTAGACAAGAAGCCAATGGAGAATGGAGATACAGGGTGTTCCATTTAAAAAAATGACATATCTAATACATGGATCACTCTGTATCTCCATTGGCTTCTTGTCTAACTTTCCCTAAAAGTTGGGGTGAAATATTGTCTATATCTGTGCGTATTCTATCTTTGAGGTTCTCAATGTAATTTGGTTTTGTTGCATACACTTTGCTCTTGAGAAATGATTTTTATATATAAAAATCATTTTATTCCATAAGTGGTATCCTCACTGTACATGTACTTAAGTACGTACAATTGTACATACATATAAGTACATATGTATGTGCTATACATGCATAGATACTAAACAAAAAACCGGTTTCAAAAACCTGGCTGCTTTAATTTGCGAGACCTCCAGACTAAACATCGAAAAAAAACTCATCCTGTATATTGCCATAGCAAAAGTTAAGGTATGGTGAACAGACGTCCTTGTCCACAAGATCGGAGATTATTATTATACCTAAGCGAAAAAAAAACACAATGTAAAGATGAAATGCGATTGTTCCATTGAAATTGAAACCCAGTGAACCGCCAGCCCTCACAACCCCCTATTACCTGAAGACCTGGGAGCTTTTGTTTGTATAGAGACATCTGTTCTGGGTTGCTGGGTAACACGAAAAAAAAATGATATACAAACACGTCGATTTCCCATCAACAGAATAAATGCACAATGAAAAATACCCACGATCCGAAAATGTTACGCAAAACATTATACCTGGCTATTTATTTATAATGTGTTCATCACGTAATGATCTATTCGTGTAACACAAAAGAAATATATGTTATTTGACATTTAAATTTGTTGGCCCAGTACTCAAAGGAGGGAAGTACATTTATCACTAGGTTGGTGTTCAAGGCATGAGGAAGCATGACACAACCGTCTCAACCTGAGTTTGATGGGTTTTTATTTATTTTTAATAAATTATTAACTTAAACGAAACAAACTTACTTCTGTTCTTGTTAGGCTGCGTATTCGAGCTCTTAAGGACCTCTTGGGCATAGACCAGGGAGGTCGATCATTATTTGTATTACTTCTAGCAGCGCACAATATACTATCCCAGGGCGAGGGAGGGTTTGGAGCCCTTGGAGGAGGCAAAATATGCAACATTTTCACACTCACTCTCAAACAAGATTCAACTTTCACAAAGTCATAAGTTACATTGTCATCTCACACCAAAAATAATAATAATAATAATAATAGCAACGCGAAGTTCATTAACGACTTATGTTATTGTTATCTTCTACGCTTATTCGTACCGTCCTCTTACGCCGACCAAACGAAACTGTCAAGAGAAACGGGCATCGCACGAAATCAGCATGAAGTGGCTACACTAGCGCCACACGGCGGCAACTAAAAACCCTACTACCGTTACGTTGTTTTATAACCAAAAAAGGAATATTTTCTACATTTAAGGAATAAAATCAAGAAAAATCTCCCTTTCTTTTCAGATTTCCATCGGACTTTAATCTAGATCGTTATTATCGACTTCTTAGCTACTTATTGCGAAGCCTTTAACGATAATTTTGTCACGAAAACAGCGAAATTCGTGACTAATAAGGTTATGTGACTAATCCAACTTAAACCACATCGAAATCGTTTAAATAAAAATAATTTGCACGTAAAAAATAAAGAATTAACTTCAACAGGTTATTATCTAAAACAAATATACACATAAACAAAGTCTAACACTCCCAAACAAAAGATCGTAACATTTTAACTTAAAACTGCCACAAACCCACCCGTGCAACTGAAGGGTAAATATAAAATGAGTACTCACGATCTGTGGTGAATTGTTACTGCTAGGGCTCCTTTGTACTGTGACCAAAGCCATTGTAATTTTAACTACGTGAAAAACTGGGTCTAAAAACCATCTGAAGCCCGCACTAATGTTAACTCTCACAAACTAACAGCACACCACAGCATTTGACACTATACAAAACAGAACGTCATGTTAATTGTCATGTTCGTTATTTTTCATTTTGACTATCGCACTATATTTTTGATGTTATTCCCGATATCCCACCAATCCCCACGGAGATTAAAAACGACTGTTAAACGACGACGTTGGCGACATCTATGGGCGCTGGCAACAACTCGGCATGGTAATGCAACTAAAATCTATTATTTCTTTTTAAATTAACCAATACTCGTTGCCTTTAATTTACTACGCTAGAGGTAATAAATGTCGGGAACGTTCACATTTTAAACATTTCGTTTTGACGAAAACGAATTGAATTTAACCGCACTTTGACATTCTATCCAATTTTACGGTTGCACAACGTGATGAAATGTCAGTTTGTTTAACTTCTAATTTCAAGCCGTGTAAAATTGTGAAAAAATGTCCCAAATCTTCACTCCGACGAATCAAATACGATTAACAAACGTCGCCGTAGTTCGCATGAAGAAGGGTGGAAAGAGATTTGAAATCGCATGTTACAAAAACAAAGCGATTTCCTGGAGGAATAACGTGTAAGTGTATCAACTAACAAGATTGTTTTTTATATGGGTAAAGATTAAATACGAACTCGCCGTGCAATTCGAGACAATATTAAGTTACTTTCAGGGTTATAATTGGGCTGAGCTCGACAAGAACTGTACGTTATCAAGTAATATTATCGACAAACTGTTTTACGTTAAAACAAACGTAGTTCAAAATTTTTCTTTCTGTAATAATAACTAGACATAGTTGTTTACTATAAGCCAGAGGTTCTTAAGCTTTTGTTCGCTTACCACTGTTTGAGTGCTCCTGCTGTAGACATTTAATGCAGGGCTTTCAGAAATGTTTAAGTCCCACATGACCGCAACTGATTAGGCAACCAAACTTGCAGTATGGTAATGATTAAAATAAAACACCCTAACTGTTACAATTGAGGAAAAGAAATATTCATTATTATCAAAGGGCACATTGAATCCTATAGTATTAAGCAAGCGAAAATTGCATATTTGTTAATTATGAAAGCTCTCTGCATTTGCTGTGACTAATCTAAAACATTAATTTGAAAGTCATGAACAGCTGTGTTTGAAATGTGAAGATCTGGTTATTTTTTAGTGACACACACACATAAAAAAGTATTGCAATATTACAATTTATTGTATAATAAATATTTATTTTATTATTTATTATATTTTTTACATATTTGTATTGTTCCTGGAGACTATCTTCTGTATATTGCCACATATGCATACTCAACTCCTAAATTTGACATGGAATTGTTACATAACATACAGTAGCATTTCTAGACGAGTAAGTTGATATAATTTCAGATTATGTAAATAATTTTGAGACACCTTAATCCCAATAATGTAAACTATTCTACTGCTTTTATATACAGGGTGCGGCAGGGCATGTTCCTTATTTTAAAAATAAATAACACAAACAGTATAGGAGATATCAGTTTAATTTTTTTACCATGTTACGGAGAGACATTTAAAGTTTTTATTTATTATGTTTTAAAAATTATTTCATTAAGGTGGCCTCCGTTCTGGCCAATGCATTGAGATGTTGATTTTTGAAGCTTCTCTCCATTCTTTTCAGCATATTGACGGATATGTTGTCGATAGCAGCTTCAATATTGTTCTACAGTTGAGGCAGGGTCCTTGGGCGGTGGGTGTAAACTAGGAATTTCAGATAGCCCCACGAAAAGAAAAGTCACACGATAGGCCACTGAAGATTGGCTTGCAGGATTTGTGCAGGATGGCCGTGGCGCTATTCTGCTGAAAGCAGACATCCTTCACATCCATTTCTTCAAGTTTTTGTAAAAAAAGAAAAAACGCTAAAAGAACTTGAAGAAATTGATGTGATGGACGTCTGGTTTCCTTGTGACTTTTCTTTGTGAGGCAATGTGAAATTCCTAGTTTACACCGACCGCCCAAGGACCCTACCTCAACTGCAGAACAATATTGAAGCTGTTGATATGCTGGAAAAAGTTTGACGGACCATGTCAGCATCCTCAGAAGAGTTCGAGACAAATGATAGAAAAAGGGGTTTTACGTTTTATTTTGTACTAAAGGTTAAGAAGTTTAAACATTTGCCCTCACTACACTATAACGGTGGACTACACTATTTAAGTGGACCTTTTAATCACAACCACAAGATTAACGTAGATAACGTAAAATTACTTCGAAACGTCGTCCAACAACAGATTCTTCTGAAGATTGCTTCAATGGACTGAAACCGCTTAAGCCAATAAAAATAAAATTAAAAGCCAGAGGATTATTATTTACTTAGAAGTAACAAGGTATCTCCTTCTTTTTATCAAGCTACAAATGTACATGAAACAACTGTTTAATACAAAACAATATAAGATGTTTTGTATTGTTTTGTATAAAATGTTTTATATTAAACAGTTGTTTCATGTACATTTGTAGCTTGAACCCTGAAGAAAAATAAATATGATTCGAAAGCTTGGTAAAAAGAAGGAGGAGGTTTTTATTTGTTTCCTTAAGGCTGGTTCCTGATACCTTATTACTTCTAAGTGCCTAACTGTACAGCTGGTATAATTCCTAATTATTATTTTCCTACTTCATAATTTATTTTATAATAAATGTTTATTTATTGATGAATATTAATTTTGTTCCCTTCAAAATAGTCCCCATAAGATAAAATGCACTTGTACCAATGGTTTTTCCAATCTTTGAAGCATTTCTGGAATGCAATTTTTGCATGGCTTTTAGTCCCTTCACTGATTCTCTTATCCCATAGGGGGTTATAGGAAGTTTATAATATGAAGGCTGAGATCATAGCAGTGTTGTTTTAGACCAAAAATTCATGAACAAACAGTGAATTGTGAGCATGTACATTATCGTGATGCAATTCCTACAGTTTGTTTCGCCACAAATTTGCATTTTCTTTGGATTGTTTAACACAAATGGCATAAAATTTCCAGGTAGTGCTCCTTATTAACCCTACGACCTGGTGCCAAGAATTCATGGCATACTGTGCCGTTTAACTCGATAAAACAGTGAGCAGAACCTTCACATGTGATCGAACTTTTTTTTTTACTTCTTTACTTATTACAATCTGTCACACTAGATAGACATTCAGTAATATTTGTGTTAACAGTAAATTATGACGTGCAAAGACCATATTCAGTACTGCGTCCTTATAAATAAAATTATAATTAACTTATAATTATAATTGTTATTTATAAGTATAATCAGTTAACTCATTTGTGTATATACTCGTCACTTGGCCAGGTCTTGCGGGATTGTTCGTTTGAGTCTACGAGGTGCCAGCTTCGTCATTAAATCGGTTGTTAATGTGTTTGGAGCATGGAGGTGTCTGGAACTTTCTCACATTTTCTTACTATTCTTATTACTTCTTTTTTCGATTTTGCTATTAACGTCAAATCATCAACAATTGCCATACATTAGTGCTCATTGTTAAAGATTAACATTAATTATTAATTTTACTTGACTGTTCCTTGTGACTTCCTCCAAAACCAAATTAAACAACACAGTTGACAATAGAATCATTTTCTTAACACCTTTTCCTTAATTCATGCTTATTTTTTGTGCATTGCACATTTGAAGAAATCAGGGTTAATAGTTCATTGTACATTTTGTTCTGTGTTACAGTGAGAAGGACATAGATGAAGTCCTACAAACCCACACGGTATTCTTGAACGTCTCCAAAGGGCAAGTAGCAAAAAAGGAGGATCTTCTCAAAGCGTTCAATACAGACAACGCAACTCAAATTTGCAAACTCATTCTAGAAAAAGGGGAATTGCAGGTCTCCGACAAAGAACGTCAAAACCAACTAGAGTCCTTGTTCAAAGATATCGCAACTACAGTAGCCGACAAATGCTTAAATCCCGAACTTAAACGCCCATATCCCGCAACGATGATAGAGAAGGCTATGAGAGATGTGCATTATTCAGTCAAACCGAATCAGAGTGCGAAACAACAAGCTCTTGCTGTTATCAAGCTGTTGAAGGAATCAATTCCTATTGAGCGTGCTCAGATGCGACTAAGGGTAACTTTAAAAGGAAAGGACACGAAGAAGTTGAAAGACAAGTTGACGAAATTGGAGAAAATTGAAATTGAAAATGAAGATCGCACTGGTGATGAATTGTGTCTAACGTTTTTAGTTGACCCCGGACACTACAGGGACATCGACGAAATGATTAGGAAGGAAACTAAAGGAACTGGATTATTGGAGATTCTGTCATATAAAGAAATGGTGTTAGGTGATGAATATTTGTAATATGATTCGTCATTGTCGTTATTTATTTATGAAATAAACCGTTATTTCTAAGTGAATGAATTCTTATTCCACATTTCTAAATAGCAAAAATGTTTCATACTCTAATGATTCTTTTTCTGAACCACTTGAATGTCCTTTTTATGAACAGTGCAAAATAGTTTAACTCGCAAGAACATAATTTTGGACAGTACATTTTGACTGCAATACTGTGTAATTTTGCCAAAAGCATACTTTATGTACAGTAATCTTGTATAAACTTTTATATTTAAAATTGTTATAGTAAGTGTATTGGTTCCTTTATACAGTCTGTTTAAAATATATCTGATATAAAGATAATTTTGAGACTTTGTGCTTGCCCTGAAAGGGTATTTGTTAAACCAAAGATTTCACCATACTTTGTTTATTTCACCACTTCTCTCTTTTCAATTGGCAGCAAACATTTGTTGCAATTTTGATAGGGTAAACTTTGTTGAAGCTTTTGGAAGTCGGAGTTGTCTTGTATTGGAAAATGATGTCAATCTTGCACTAGCAGATTAGGCGATTATTCTAATGGTACTATCAAGCGTAACATTACAATTAAAGAAAATTATCGTAGGATACGGTTACATTCATCGAGTTATTAAAAATCACATTCTCAATACGTTAACAGTAAATGAGGACTAGATGAAGACTAGAACCAGGCAAATTGCATATTGGAGGTTTACGGAATTTGCGTCCATTGTTAACATTTTTGCTGGTATTTACTGCACATATTTTGACAGTGTTTGTGCATTTATCTGTGACTGCTGAGGACCAACTGGTGATGTCATACGATTCATGGCTCCCAGAGTTGATGACCAACTTATCTCTATCACAACTGTTCTTGTGAATAACTCAATGGTTGGTGATGACAGCGTAACTAGCATTAATGTTTGATATTGTATATTCGTTTTGGCAATGAAGCTGAGCCTCCAATAATAGTTCAAGAGCTTTCTAATGAATTGGACATAAGCAAATCAACCATTTCTGAGCATCTTTGGGTAAGTGGACAGTCAAGAATGTCAAGAAATGTGTCCCACATGCATTAAACTAAAATAAAGAAAATTGTGCTTAAGAGGTATATTGTGGACTACTTTTACGCAACAAAAATGTACTGTTACTGCAGGAAAGCATTGCTATGAAGTTACAATAATTGAAGAAATATCCTGCATGACAAAGCTCAATCAGCTGATTCATGACTCACCAGACCTCTCACCATTCTGAGAGACTTTGCAAGAGAAAACCCACAACCACCAATGCAATACGCTGCTGGTACAAAACGCCCTCAAAGAATTTATCAGCTCCAGAATTTTATATTACTGGAAATAATAACTGTTTCACGATGGTAAATATGTGTAGATTTGAATGATTTTTAATTTAATTAACAAAGTTTATTGTGAACTAAAGTATACTTATTTAGTTTGGCAATTAAAAACGACAATCTATTTCTGTAGTGTATTAAAAAGCATTAATCCTAGTTTTACAATTGAAATAATTCTTAATCAACCACTTGCTAGCAGTTCTTTGTAACTTACCAAACATCAAAATAATATTTTTTGCCTAGCTTTGTACATATTAGTTGTAATGTCAAAATATTTAGGTTGTCAAAAGAGTTAGGTTAGGTTTATTTAGCATGTGGTCGTTTTGCAGATTTTACAGTACGAAGCCTACAAGGGATACACCTAAAGCCGTTTTCAAATATTTAATGAGACAGTGTGAGAAACTACCTAAAGGACCTCAACAACATTACAAATTTCAAATTAAGCAGGTTGGTTAAATGTTTTCTTTAGTATGTATGTACAGGGGCACACAAAATGATGTATTTGCATACATCGTGAAAAATGTATGCAAATATGCAAGTTTCTTAAGATGACTAACGAATGTTGCACCATAGGAAAGAACTTACTGGAATTATGTAGGTCCTGTTGAGGATCAAAAGTTATCCAAAAATCAAAAGAGAAAAGTAACTATATATTGGAAAAATAAAACATATCAGCAGAAAGATGGTACCTAATATCATCGCTACATATAGTAACTTTTCTCTTTTGCTTTTTAGAAAAATTTTGATGCTCATCAAGACCTATGTAGTGGTTTCTCCTAATTTCATGGTACCTTTTTGTGTAATAATTGTATAGGGCTTTTAGAAATGTCCAAGTCCCACGTGACCGTAACTGGTTAGGCAACCAAACTTGCAATATGGTAATGATTAAAATAAAATACCCTAACTGCCACAATTGAGAAAATCAGGGGTGTAACAAAATTAATTTACTGTTGAATAACAGGAAAAGAAATATTCCTTATTATCAAAGAGTATTAACATTAAATCCTATACTATTAAACAAACAAAAATTGTATATTTGTTAATTATTCGGGAAACACTTTGAAACGTTTGAATAACAAAAAAATTACTCAGTTGGTATACTCGGCAGGAAGATATAATATTTGTTAAGCAACAACTTTATGCTCACAGGATGGGGGAATTTCATAACAGGGCAACCACAGAATATTGAAAAGTGATTTGCACACGTGTTCGTCCAAAATCAAAGAATTACAAAAACTTGTAGGTGCGAGCATATATCAAGTGAATTTAAAAGAGCATGACAAATTTCATAATGAGAGGACCAGAGAATATTGTAATATGATTTGCATACATTTTTCATACAAACTTAAGGGATTACAAAACTTCATAGATTCTAACGTACTCGTAGAAAAGAAAATAGAATTTGCTGAATAAATTCAAAACAGCATGATGTGAAATGAACATCATGCTGTGAAATGAACACATCAGTACATTTAACTATGGAATAATTGAGGCAAATTGAAAATGTTACATTAAGCTGTAGTACATAGGGTTGAATCATTCATTTCCAGTGAATTTCTTTTCTTTTGTTTAAATAAAACAATTTTTCAGACTTTACAATTATTAGGTGAAAAAGCACATTACTTCAATTTTATAATGAATTGTTAGATGTACTATTTGAATTTCCTTTTTTAATTTCCTTTTTTTAATTCACTGCCTTGCAAATATTTTCTAGCCATCTAAAGCAAGTGTAAGAATTGATTAATAATTTTTTGTGTTAGTAAAAGAACCAAGAATAGTTCCAGACAATAGTTCCAAACAATTCCAGACTCAATCATGTATGGATAAGGACCGGAAAATACTCACTGTATGTGCTAAGAGTTAATAAAAAATAATAATACAAAAATAAGTAACAGATACAGAATCATATTTATATTATATTTTATAATTATTACTCTTGTACCTCACTACATATTAATTATCAAACTAAAGGATAATTATGATTTCTTCAATTTTTAGACCTATAAACAATACCAAGACGAAACTGATCCTGACAAGATACAACAATTAATATCAAGGTCATATCATGATATAGAGTGGATAATGAAAAAGTTAACGTAATTAATTGCATATTGCTCTTATATTTATTGTTTTTGATATACAATTTTTAGTACTTAAATAAGTAAAATGAATATCCCTTTGATAACTAGTGGATGCACAGTTTCCAGAGATAAATTTTGGGAAGCCGTTATAGTTTACCACAACCGACCACATTTAGTTAATAAAAAAATTGTCGGTGTTGTTCAAGCTTATTTTTATGATGTGCAATCATCTTTAAGTAATTTATTGGAATATTTCACTCATTCTGCAATTGTTTATGAAGCACGTCGTCTGCCTGAGTTAACAAAAGAGAATTTGAAAAATCTTATCCATGATATCTTGAAACCTTATGACAACAAATTATTGTTAACTGATGTTGATATTAACGATTTTCTGTCATTCAATTCGGGAAATTTTATCTCTGTTAGAATTTTAATACCCAAGCTTGCATCGAGCAGAAAATGTATTGAAATTGTTCTTTTGAATAAAGATAAAAATACCGTCACCTTTATTGCTGCGATAGAGAAGAATGATAATACAGTTGCTCCAAGATTTCCGTATCATTTAGAATGTACTTCTTCGAATCATATGCGATGTACTATTAACAATTTTGAGGATGCGAATACAAACAGTGCTGAATGGTTGGTTGATAAATTATTTATGAAATTAATTAAATGGGCTCAGGCCGATACAGGGACAAAGAAAAACCAGGAGGCTTTGCAATTAATCTCAGTTGATAAATATGTTGATTCATATCAGAAAATGAAGGAAAAGTATGGAAAACAAATGGTGGAGGTATTATAATTTATATTACACATAACGTAAAAGTATTAAATTTTGTTATCATTTTTTAGATTTGGCCTGAAAATACAGACGCACTGAAGTTTGTATATGAAGATATAGCAATAGCAGCATATTTAATATGTCTATGGGAAAGTATTGATAATTCTCGAAAACCATCTTTTTTGGATCTTGGCTGTGGCAATGGTCTGTTAGTTTTTATACTATCTCAAGAGGGATTTGATGGTTATGGAATAGATGTAAGAAGGAGAAGAATTTGGGATTTATACCCACCCAACGTGAAATTAGAGGTATGTCATAAAAGTCCACAAGAAAAATGTTCAAAATGTGAACAGATGCCTACTATATTTTCCACATGGATAAATGCGAACAGAAAATTATGTCTATATACTGTGTTCATTTAAAAAGTGTCCCAGCGCAATAATTAATGAACCCATTGGGGGTTCATTACAATTTACATTTTTCATGGCATTGTTTTAAGTGAAAAAGTTCTATTAAACATATGTCTTGAAGTCAATAGTTCAATTGTTGTTCCCATTTGCATATTTCCCAATGTGCATTCAAATTGTGTTCAAAAGTGTTTCTTGATCTACAACAAAACTACGGCTTGTAAAAAGAATTATTTTAGTTAGAAGTTGCAGCACATTATGCTCTTCATAATATAAAATTATTTTCCAGTGTACAGCGTTCCATTGATTTTAGGCACTACCGACCTTCAGTCGTTTAAATAGAACACCTGGTGTATTATTGAATTTTTAAGTTCCTCATTAAATTCAAGCATCATTTTGTTAGTCATACATTTGGTCAACATTACACCCCAATAGTCTTATAGGACAGTTCTTAAGGGAATTGCCCCAAAATTGTAAATATCTCTAGAAATATGATTACCTTTATGAGTTGAAATCCTGTGTATGTTGGATGATAACTGATTTGCACCCATGTTAAAAAGTTATATAAAAAACTTATAAGTATGAGCATACATTAAAGGATAGAAGTTATTAAGTGAATTTAAAAGAACATGACACATTTCATAATGAGAGAACCAGAAAATATTGTAATATGATTTGCATACATTATTCGTACAAACTTAAAGAATTACAAAACCTTGTAGGTTCTAACATAGATCAAAAAATAATTTGCTGAATGAATTCAAAAGAGCATGATGTAAAATGAGTTATGGTTTATCAGTTGTAGATCTAGGTAGATGCGTACCTAATGTCTTCTTCAGCTACAGCAAATTCTTTGAATAAATTGAGATTACGAAGAAATTAAAAATATACATCAGCACATTTAAATATTGAATAATTGCCGCTTCAGTACCTAGGATTGAATCATTCATGTCCAGTGCATTTCTTTTATTTTGTTTTTCTTTGGTAAGTTAGATGTTTGTTATTGAAACTGCAGGATTTCTATCGTTTTATACTGAGTTGAACCTGTGTATGTTGTGCAGCTGTCCTTCTATATTATATCTTGCAGCCTTTAAGTAGCTATTTTTGAATAACTATAGATGAAGTTTTCCCGGGAATGGCCTGAGAGATCTCACTCCTCTTGATTACTTTTTATGCGATTACGTGAATAGAAAAGTTTACAAGACGAAACTGGTAAATGTGAAGGTGAATCAGACATGAGTATAGATCTATTTCAACCAGTGATAAATACAATTATGGTGGTTAATTGTACCATATAATTTGACTGTGACCTCTTTGCTCCAAACTAGGCATCTTGGAAACTGCTGGACATCTTCATGTTTTACCAAGCACCACCCACAAACTCCTGTTCCTGTGTCAATTATCTTCCTTAAGAGCATGTATTAATCTTGGTATATAGCTTTTGCACTGAAGGCATTTCAGAATGCGATAGACGCTATCCTTTAATAATCTTAATTCACGACACGTCTATCAAACAATTACTCTAGAATTTTGTCTTTTTTGAAGGTCAAAATTCAGGAACTATTTTTGAATTCGAAATTCAAAAAAGAATTCATTAAAAAATCGAGATTTTTTTAATTTTGCACTTCTAAAACTTCACTGTTTAAAATGAGCTTTTTCTGTTGAAAACTTAGTCTGGGTTTAACTACTTTTCATCGGCCAAACCTAAAAAAAAAAAAAATTCAGGAAGTTACCAGCTATCAAAGGGTGGAGACATTTTTGCAACATTTTATACTCCTGCAGAAAAGAATAAACTTGTGTGATTTAAGAGACAATAGAAAACCGACAATCTTGCTTAATGTACATTGAACTGGAAGGTAGAAAAATGGGTTAGATGCATAATCTCAACCTTAGTAAGTTAATTCACAATAATACACGAGATATTGAAAAGGTTGAGAAATGCGGTAAGGATCTTATTGCATTAGAATTTAATTCGTTTTAGGGAAGGAACTAATAACTTTATTAATTTAGAATTCTGCAATGAAAATAAATGGAAACATTGTATCTATCTAATCTATCTTTAGAGATGAAATAGTGTTGCTGGTGTATCTTGTAAACTACAAGTATCGTTCTAATAAAGTTTCGTAGTGAGACACGATACCAGTAGATATTTATTATCTTCCAATCGTAGGATGTAGAAATTAAGGTCTCAGCAACCTCTGGTTGCCACCAAATTAGTATTGTCTATTGTTGTTTGGTAGGCAACAGCATGAAGTAGCCCTTGCAACCTTAATGCAAGAAGTGCAGCTGGACAAATAACTACACTTTCTGAATCAGTCACTTGATAGGTAACGCTTCGATAGATATATATTTTGTCTTCTCTCTTTTGAATTAAACTGTAGATGCTAAATGTTTTTTTAATGTATGTCATTGATACTAGAATATTGATGCATTATGTAATTAATTTTATTTTTAGGAAAGAACTATTATTCCATCATCATCATTTCTATTCCCACAAACGGATTGGATTATTGGTAATCACTCCGATGAGTTGACACCATGGATACCAGTTATTGCATCAAGAAGTTCCTATAAAACAAACTTCTTTTTATTGCCGTGTTGTAGTTATGATTTCTCTGGTAAAAAATATTCTCGGGTTAACACGCGAAAAAGTGTTTATAACGAATATGTTGAATACATTGAAAGGATTTGCAAAAAATGCGGATTTATCACAAAAATTGATAAATTGAGAATTCCGTCAACAAAAAGGATTTGTTTAGTAAGTTATGGAAGAACATACAAAGATCATGAATTTACTGCTATAGATAAGAAATTAACTGAATTTGTTGAGAGCAAATCTAAAGTAGCGGACAAACAAGAATCTAATTGGATGGCAGATTTTAAAGCCAGACCTGTTGAAGAACAAGTAAGAAATTGCACAAAACTTAATCGAGAATTGGTAAATCGTGTGATTTTAAAGGTTGTAAGCAAATTGTTAGACATTGAGAATGTTGTATTAGGACATCGGGGCAACTGGAATTCCGGAGGTACGTTGACTATAAAGGAACTTACAAGTGCTATATCAGAAGAAGATTTGAAGAGCCTTAAAAATAATTGTGGTGGACTGCAAACGTTGATGAGAAATCACAGATACATTTTCGAAGTCGAAAAAGGCAACGCTAAATTGAGGGTACCTACAACTTATGATAAAGTTACAAAATACAAGGAGAAGTTTTGTTGGTTCTTTAATAACCATCCTGATGGGTGCCTACATGGCTCAGATGATTGTGCCTATAAACATGTTTTAATAAAAGCTTGTTAATCATTTTTGTTTTATTTTACGTTTAATATTAAAAAGATCATGTGTTAAATGTACAATAAATTAGTTCATTCTCCAAAGAAAGGCCTGTTAGTATTTATCAGCACTTTTAGTATATCATTTAATGGTGTCAGACAAAATGTATTTTCTTTTAGAATGATGAAAAACATCACAAATTTTATAGCATTCAAAGTTAACATATATGTAGTAAAAATTAAAGCAAAATTTAAAATCTTATAAACAATGCTTGTCATCGTAATGGCGATAATATTTTCGATATACTAATATATTTGGTACAGGTAATGATTTATTTTTTATTGAAATAAGAAAATAAATAGATCTGCGATTATTTCCTGCTTTCATGACTTGTGCTCCACCGTTTAATTAAGGAGGGTTTCTCCTAACTTTTCAGATAATCATTCTCATGTTTCTCCTGGTTTGAGGAGACAAAAGAGCATTATAAAGGATGTTATTTTTTATGAGCTATTGCCATGAGGTAGAACAGTTAATTCATATCAGGACAAAACATCACTGAAAAATCAGCAAATTTATATCAATTATGAATACTTTTGATGATTGAAAATATTAACAGTTAAAGGTGTAACCAATATTTAAGGTAGGGACGGTATTTATAATAAAAATTTTTGTTTTGTTTTCTAATTGCCTTCTAAATGGTTGCTTTGTTGCTTTGTCTCACGAGTCTAATCAGCTCGCAATGTAGAAATCTATAATTAGTAGAAGTCAATAAAATTTGATAGAAGCAATTAATATGATAGCATCAGTTTTGTGTCAGTCCTGCATCAATTTCCAACTGGTTTAAACATGCAGGCCTATTCATATCAAAGGTTGAGTACTCATCTCGAGGGGGTTTTGATAAAGAGGACAATGTTCCCCTTTTAGAGTGGATATCAATATTTTGAAATCCTCAGCAGCACAAAGTGAAGTAATATTGAAGAAAACCCAAACATAGAACATAATTACTTAGATACAGATTTCCAATTATAATTCAAGCAAAAGAAGCAATGTACCATAAATGACTATATGTCCAAAGGTTCATTTTGCGTATACTAATCTAATACACATCCAAAGTCTAGTTGAATTTTCTTGTATTACTAATTTCATTTTATATTCTTTCATAAATAAAATTGAATAAACACGATGATTTTATTTTTTATTAAGCTTTTTTGAAAATTATGTGTGATGCAGTTAATACGACGTTCCCTAAGAACATAATTTGTTCGGTTGCCTGAAGTTTGTAGCCGAATTCTCCTGCATGTACATAAGATAGAACTTTAATAGAGGCAGCTATGTATGTATAAAGGATACAGAAGAGATGTAGTGGTAAAACCTTTATATTCCTTCAAAGTAGTAAGCAATGTTGTCTAGCACCCCTTACCAGCGTTCTGGAAGCTAGAAGATACCGTTAGCAGCACCTGTTCTGTCGATCCTTTGAATGGTGTGGTTTCCCAAGCCTTACAACGTCGCATCATTAACTGCACGAATTACACGAAAACTTCATTATCTGGTTGCAGAGTACTTCTACTGTAGGAATTTGTGAAAACAAAATTTTTTAGGTGTCCCCAAAAGTAAAAATCAAATGGATTGCAATTAAGGCAATATTTGCCTTGATTTGCAAATTCTCGAGCAAAAAGGTTAAAGTGGTCAGGTGCACCGTCATGCATGAACCGTAAGTTTTGGTTTTTTCCAACAATACATCTTCAAGTAACAATGGTAAATCTTCCTCTAAAAAATGCCTATAATTTTGTTCATTCAATTTGGCTGTCAAAAACATTGGTCGTAGTATTGTTACATAATCCCCAACAATACCAGCCCAAACGATTTGTTGGTGTCTAAATCTTGTAATTGTGTGAGAATTTTACTCAGTCCATTGATGATATTCATAATAGTTAGTGAAATTCATAATGGAATCCTTTGCAAAAGTTGGTTTGATTGATTTGGTGTGAATCTCTACTCTGTATGTGGTATTGGTAAAGTTGCTGCTTATGCAGAATTCTCCATATTGCCATATGGGGAGCACCAAATTTTTGGAATAATGTTCTCACACTACTTCGAGAGTGGTTCCCAATTCTATTCAGTACATGTTCTTCTAACTGTGGTGTTCAGACGTTTCTTTTGTAACCCCTGTATCAGTTTTATCAGGTTTGAAACAACACCTCTCACAAAGACGTTGATGGATTGCTACAAAAGTACCCTTAACTACTGTACATGGGAAAAAATGCTGCCTTCAAATGGGGACACTAGGTTCATAGGATATAAAATTTTTCTGCAAATCTTAAACCATGCAAGATTTGTAGGCGTTCCCATTTAGGGACAGTGGGCGTATAAGGATTAATGCTGTATTCGATTTTATTGCTTGTCAAATTACCTTACCCTAACAAAATTCATTTTTGCACTTAAATATTTATTGTATAAATAGGAGTAGTTTTAAAATAATCTATTTTTGAGTATCAGAAGATGGAACATATATGCTTTCGTTCTGTTTCTCCACTTTAGACGCTATTCTAGAAACCGTCAATAAAAAATCTGCCAATCGATTCACGTAAATTTGACATGACGAACATAAATATCCATTTCTAACAAGTGGTACCATGCATCTTTCTACACGTCTACACACGGATCTTGATACATGCAGGGCTGCCGAAGCTAAACCACCACCCTGTAAACGACAATTAATAAACTGTATTATGATAAATTTTCAATATTCGTACAGGAATAATATATTTTTCGGGAATTGGCAGTTCCTTTGAATATTGATTAATCCAATCCTCTAATTCCTTTATGTGCATATATTTAACAGAATTTTGGTCTGATTGTTTTGAAATAGCCTCAGAAATATCAATTATTACTGTTTGGACGCGCTTGATTTTATCGCAGTATTCGTGTTCACCTTCTAGAGCGTATTCCCTTGCTAAACTATAAAATTGACTTGAAAATACCTTTATAATATAACGTACAGTTTATACCCCAAAAAACTCAACAGTTCTTCTGCTGCCCCCAGGGCCTGAAACACTTTATTGTCCTTGGGCAAAGTGGTTCCGCTTAAAGTCTTAGAATACCCTGTATCCCCATCTTTGGTAAATGCATCTGGACATTGCCTTACGCCACTTCTGCAATTGACTGGAGTAAACTATTAAAATAACATCGTACCTGGTCTTACAATTTGCAATAATGTTTAGTCAACCACTTGCCAGATGTAGGTATCAAATATCTGAACATTCTTTAGCAAAAGGTTGTTAATTCTAGTGTCAATACATTTAAGTTGTCAAAAAAGTGAGGTTAACTTTGTTTAGTCATTATGCAAATTTTACGATACGAAAAGTGATTAATCGATAGACGTGCTTATTTAATGAATCGGTACAAATTTTAAATTGCGCAGATTTGTTAGAGGTTTCTTAATAGCTGCAGTGATTCAATAAAATATTTGGTCAGTGATATCGCAAAATTTAGTGTTTAACGAGCTATTAATGTGGCTATTTAATGATCGTTAAGAATCCAACCTGACCATGGTCGAAGTTTAAGAGCATATCTTAAAACAATGACTATGTGTAATAATTTTATATTAAAAAAAAGAACTTCTACAAAAACACAAAAGTAATGATATGCTCTGTTAATTAATGGAAATAAAATGTAATGAAAAGGTGTTTTCAATCACTCTACTTATAACAACTACTTCAGAGCTAATTTATTTGTAGCTCGATCCTAATATATTCTATGGGATTTAAGTTGTGGAATTGGGGGAGGTGAAAAACCTGCTTTGGCACATTGTGCAATAACCATTCATGAATTACATGGACGGTGTTTTGAATTTTGGTCTTGTGAAAAGATCAGATTTCTCAAATTGAATATTTCAGCATCTACACATCGACGCAGAGCAAGAGCATACCGTGTGGGAAAATCTTGCTTGTTTCATAGCAGATTCGCATAACGCTCTCACCACGAGCCCGTGACGCCCGTGACCCCCCTCTACCTCACCAGCTCGCGCGCTCTACGGCGCGAGTATTTAGTAAGGCTTTTGATGTTAGGGGAGAATGTACTCATACATGCCGGTAAGAAAGTTAAAAAGAATGTATCTGGTCGACATCGTCTCAGATACATTCTTTTTTAACTACTTTCAATAAATTATTATTCACCTCTTTTCGAACGTTTAAGTTCGACGGACAAACAAAAACTTCATTCGTACTAAAAAGGTCACTTTAAAATAAAATAATTCTAATAATATTTAAAAATAAAACTAAATGAAAGATTCCTCCTAATTTAAATACGCCTCCTATTTCGCCAAACAATACCCCAACCTGTCGTAGAAATTTTTTCTCACTCTGTAGAGCATTTCATTCAAATTTCAAGTGGCATTGGCAACAACGCGATGTAACTAGACGGTTTTCGAAAGCAACGGCGAATAAATTTACAACTTCTACCGAAGAATTGCCGCTCAAATACTGCTTGATCAGGGCAAGTGCCGTGACTCGTTAATTGTCGTGCGATCTCCACGATCACCCGACTCGTCAACCAATCGGACGATAATGCGATACATCTTGTTGTTATAGAAGTTGTAAATTTGCGACAGGTTGTCGCCAATGCCACTTGAAATTTGAATGAGCTCATAACAAAAAATACTTAAGCAGTATAATAATTAAAAGATGATTACATTGCTGCAGTATTAGCCCAAACAAAATATTTTTCACTCAAGTTGAGCAGAAATTTCTAACAAGTGGACATAGTTTTTTTGCCAGGTACTAGAGACTTAGGATTTAAAATGCCAAACTATTCAGACTTTTTGAATATAAGAAAAAAGCGTCTGTCGTCACTCCTGATGATGTTAACTTGCTTATTAGCAGAACGTGCACCGAGCATAAACTTTCCGGTTTTGGTGTAGTGGCATTGTTTAACTTTGTTACTAAGTCAAAGATTTGAAAGTCCACAACTTCAGTTTAGATATAAATCACGTCAAGTGATGCAAACACTAGGAAATTCAAACAAACAAAATCTCAATGTAGTAAAGCCTTTAAGGGTTTCCGACTCCTTAAAATTAGCCAAAAAGCTTTTTGAAGTAAGTCAATGGTGAACCACTCTCAAGCAAAGATGTGACTGTATTTTTCTTAACTCCTCTTCGACCACTACCATAAAGTCATCGAAATTTTTGGAATTCCTTATAGAGCCTTAATCAAGAAAAAGTTCCATTTTTTAAAATTTTAAAAAATGCGTTAAAAAACCATTTTTTCCATGCCTTCGCCAATATGTGCCATTTTCTGTTCCCCTCCGAAAAAATCGCTTTCTAAGGGTTAACAAAACATCAAATTTACTTTTCGTTTCAAAAGATCAAAGAAATAATGCTTACCTTTTAGGATATAGTTTTAGAAAGTAGGTAAAATTTGTAACTTGGTATGAAAACCATAATACCATGTGTTTTATTGAAATTCTATGAATGTATTTAATGTACATATAAGGCAATAGAACTATTCTATTCACTTTGTCTTTATTTAGTCAATAAAATAAAAAAAGATGTATATTAAATATAATAATTGCATTCAGGTTAATATCTCACGTACATGTTATTAACTTCATACTGTTTGTTCCAGGATATTGATAATATACTTTTATTATCAATATCCAATTACAAAGTACGTCGTACTTTGTAATTGTAATACAAAAAAAAGTATTTTTTAATTAAGTACTGTTGGTGCTTATAACGTTTGATCAGGTAAGTTATTGGTACAAAGTAAAATTGTTACCTGTAAAACATTAGATTTAAACTTTAAGGCAAGAAATTTAAGTACGAGAGATTAAAACCACACATTCATTCTTGAAAGTATAACACATTAGCATATTAATCACTGGTTGCAATTTCCCCAAAACAATAATTTAATTGCTCGAGGCAAGTTTCGCAGATCAAGTCGGTTCCATCTGGAGATAAAAGTAACTTACTTCTCTATGGAAGTTGTATTATTGTGGCGATGCACAACAATTATTGTGCATCGCCACAATTAGCCGATTTTGATTGAACAGATTTGCCACAAAAACAGCTATGGTAATGGAGTGACATCACAAATAAGAATTTGTGATGTCGTAATAATAAAACTGAAATTAGCTGATTACAATAACACTATGGGCGGGGTTAATAAATCGGATTACCATTATACTAGAACAATTTATTTCCATTCAAAATGACTGAGAATTATCACTCTACTACATATCAAAAAAGTAGGACAATTAAAGTAACCCAACCCACTAACAGAAAGATAGCCATTGTGTGCTGAATGGTTAAAGTAAAATTATAAATCATGGTGCAAATTCCAATTAAAAATTATTGATGATTTTGACTAATGAAATTTAGGATTTTTAGCTTTTACAGTATTCAAAAGAAATACTTTAAAAGCTGCTCCGCTTCGAATAAAATTAAGCAAATTCTTATAACTTAGTCTGTTTAATAAAAAAAAAACCATACATCAATAGCTTTTCCTTCAAATTTTTATTTATAATATTAACATACAAAACAGAAATTTGAAGCTTCACTTATATTATACCAATCTTATTGGCAACGTCAAGTGCATCATAGTCTCTTGCTAATCGTACATATGCCTTCTTTTTGCCGTCGGGTCTGATTAAAGTATTTACCTTCGCTACGTTAATGTCATATAATTTTTTAACTGCAGCCCTAATATGGTGCTTGTTAGCAGTGGTATGTACCAAGAAGACCAAGGTGTTGTTATCTTCAATTTTCTTCATTGCCGCTTCAGTGGTCAACGGATATTTGATGATGTTGTACGCGTCCATACGATTTCTATTTGGAATAGCTTTCCTAGGATATTTCGGATTCCTAGGTGGCCTGAGGGTTTTTGGCCTCCTGAAATGTACGGAAGTCCTGACTTTACGGATATGAGTGCCATGAGGACCCTTGATAACCTGCAAAAGGAACAGATTTTAAGCAATTTAATTTTATACAGCATATTGGGACATTAATATCTCGGCATGAAGTGGTAAAACTTATTTTAATAACATTGTTATTCTCTTTCAAAGATTAATACTAATATTGATTTTAATTTTTTTCTAAAAATGGGTTTTCTTATACCTAAATTCTTGGGTTTTCAATTATAATGAACTTTCCAACATTGAGCATTATAAGGGTATGATCTTAATAATAATACTGCTTGCTTTAGAAGAAACAAACAAAACTCGCCTTTATAGTATGTCTTGAAAGTTTATGTCTTTTCTTACTGTTTTATGATTGTTGAAGAATGAACTGGTAAAGTTCTTTGTTATCCCTGTTGAAAGTTTTTTTCTGCCATGTGTTCCAAGTAATTACGGTTTTCTCAAATAGATAATTTCAGTAATTTTTTCAAATGACTTCTGTCAAAGAAACGATTTATTCCGTTTGGCATTTTCCAACAGTCTCAGTTATCTTGTTATCAAAGTGACTTGTGTGCAATTTCATTATCATATTTTGCTTCTTTATGTTAGCAAAGGGAAGAAAGCTGACGATACTCATAAGGTAATAGGTAAAGTTTATGGTGTCAATGTCCCTAACAGAACGTACTTGTCAGAATAGGTGTACCCACTTTCATTCTGAAGATTTTGTACTCAAAGATTCGGCTCAACCAACTGAACTTGATGACAAAATCACTAGTCATTATTGAATCAGATTGTCATATTTCAACACATCAGATTGGTGAAAAGCTCCAAGTTCATTTTTCAACCATCAACAGGCACTAGCAGAAGTTTTGATTTACCAAAAAACTCCATGTGTTTGTTCCACATGAATTAAGAAAGATTCATTTAACAAAAACAGTTTTTGAAGCGAATGATAATCAGTCATGAAAAGTGGATTGTTTACAATATCAAACAAAAAAGATCGTGAAGCAAATGTGATGAACGAACATTAACATATACTAAAACAAGCAAAATTGCACCAAAATTCGATCTTCATGCTGACAATTTGGTGGGATTACAGAGGCATTGTGCATTATCAGCTGCTTCCGAAGAACCAAAGGATTAATTCAGATGTATAATGTAAACAACTAGTGAAGTTAATTGCGATTGGAGAGAAAAGTACAGAATTGGTAAATTGTAATGGAATTGAATTTCACCATGACAATGCGAGACCACACACATATTTAGTGGCTCGTCAAGAAGTATTGGAGCTTTGTTGAGCAGTGATGTTACATGCACCACAACAATTGCAGTTGGTGGATTACATCTTTACCTAAAATGACATCTCGGTTATTCTACCTGCAGTTGGCATAAATTGAAGTTACTTTCATAGGTTTCTTCATTCGTGGTTCTTATCGAAAGTGGTTGAATTCGAATGCTATAGTGAGACTATTTGTTGCATTCTATATTGAAATATGTAGTCAAGTCATAGCCTTACTGAACAACAAGCATTGGAATATCTTGCTGAATTGGAAAGGATATGAAAATTGGAAATTGGAAAGGGTACGAAACCGTACCCTTCCACCATTCGAAGCTAAAACCGATGAAAGTGATGATAGAAATTTTGAATCATCTAATGAAGATAGATCAAGGGATTGAAATGATTTACAAAGTAGTAAATCTGACATCCACTTAGATGGTACACCCGGCGAAGTAAAAGCTGTTGACGGAACTGTGTGACAGATATCTGGACAAAGTATTTCGCTGCACGGAAGGTTTCCTAAAAGGAATATGATGAGAGCAAAACCCGGTCCAACATCATGTGCTAAAAGATAGATGAGTCGATGTTACAACACATCAAAAAATGTATTGAAGTGGAGGCTCGCGGGCAAATCAAAACCGAAAATTCGTCGCTCGCAATGCCAGAGCTAGATGATTTCGTTGGTTTAATTTATGCTAGAGGCATTTTAGGTAAGAAAAACTTTGAACTAAAAAGTTCGTGGTCAAAAAAGTGGGGACCACCAATTTTCGGTAAAACAATTTCTCGTGACCGTTTCATTGAAATAATGAAGCATATTAGATTTGATATCAGATCTACAAGAAAGGATAGAATCCAAACAGATAAATTTGCATTAACATCTGAAGTATGGAATAAATTTATTGCTAATTCTCCAGCTTGTTACACTCCAGGCGAAAATGTATCAATAGATGAACAGCTCTTTCCTACGAAGGTTAGATGCCAGTTTACACAATACATGGCTAATAAACCGGATAAATTTGGAATAAAGTTTTGGTTAGCTGCAGATGTGGAGTCAAAATATTTACTAAGTCAACTCTAAGGCCAAAGGCTTTCTGACTATGTTGTCATGAAACTTTCGGAGCCATATTGGGGAAAAGGAAGAAACATCACAACTGATAACTTTTTTACTTCGCTATCTTTAGCAAGAGAATTGTCAGAAAAGTGCAGCACAATTGTAGGAACAATGAATCGAATACGAAGCGAATTACCTATATCGATCAAAAACAAAAAGCATGAACTTTATTCAACTCAAATCATGAGCAATGTAATGCTATTTTCAACTTTACACACTTCTGTTTCAATAGCAAATGATGGAAAGAAAAAACCAGATGTAGTAGAGTTTTACAATAAAATTAAATATAAAGTAGACGTAGATCAAATGACACGAGAGTATACTATCAAAACAAGCTCCAGAAGATGACTTTTGCAAGTATGTTATAACATTTTGGATTTAACTGCAATCAATGCTTGGGTCAAAAATCATCACAAACCTTATCTCATCATTAGAGAGCAAGCAACAATCTACATTCAACTACAATCCTTGCCAAACAGAAAAGTGCCGAAATAAAACCTTTAATATCTGTGACACTTGTAATAAATTTGTATGTGGAAATTGTCCTTATATTATGACAATTATTTGTTTGAAATGTAAGAAAGCTGAATATTCTTCAAATGAAGAAATATTAATAAATCGTGTATATTACATATGCAATTTTAATACCTTTACCTCCCCACAAACAAAAAAATATATAACAGTGATTGTTTATAATCTTTAAATATAATAAGAAACGTTATGCAGAGAAAGAATATCGTTTGAACCGGACTGTGTGGGCAGTTGCACCATCTTGTTGAAAACATGTGTTTCCCGGCCATCAATGAATGCGGGTAGGGAGTTATTCCCAGGAAAAGATCTCCTGATCTGAGCCCATGTGACTTTTTTCTGTGGGGTTGTCTCAAAAGTCTCGTCCACAAAAATCAGTCTACCAATATTGCGCAGTTAAAAGAAAATACCTCATGTGGAATAAACGAAGTTTCCGAGCAGTGTGGGCATATTTTTAAAAATATGCGGAATAGTTTGGAAGAGTGCGTCTAAAGCGAAGGT
>JAWQRM010000267.1:0-25270 GCA_033557675.1 Coptodactyla brooksi
TTTCGAATGAATCGACGAAACAGTACGGGAATATTCCCTTCTTTCTCATAAGTTCAAATTTCTCATTATCCGGAAATTGCTTTTTTATTTCTAAACATTGATCGTCTTCCAAAAACGACCCTAACTTTTCTAATGAACACGCCATAAAACGAATCGAGTCCAGAAAACGGATTTTCATATACACTTTTCGTGATTTCCCTTTATGGTCTACGCTATCTCCAACGTGAACCTTTTTGGAAAACGATATATATTTTTCTTTATTCTGTGCTATGACGTGAACGTCTTCACCCATCATGGCAATGTTTTTTACGAACATATGACTATCATAGTTCGATAAGTTATGGAAAAATACGGGTATATATTTGGGAATTTTGTAATTTACATTACAAACTGAATGCGCTGCCCCTCTGTATTTTCCGGTTAAATGATCGTGGTCACATACTTTCTCTTTTTTACTTTCTATATGCTTATCACATATGTGACATGTATCTGCACTTTCATAAACTATCTTCTCAGCATCTGTGAGTGGGCTCATCGGCTTTGTGTGTTGTAAGTACTTTGAATAAATATGAATAACATCTTTTTCCAATCTAGACATGAATTGTTGGGCCGCATCTTGTCCTCGATACAGTTCTAATTTTGAAATTTTATCATCATAATCACACTTAATGTAATATGCGAATGAATATGGTTGATGCTCAAAACATTTCACCGTGTACGAACTGTTACAATCCTTAATTTCATTATTTGTTTCGACTGGTTTTAATACGGCCTCAAAATCTGCATATACTACAAACGGGACCTTCAACTGTTTTTGAATGTTTTCAAACTTGAGGATGTTTTCTCCTTCGCGTTCACCAAATTTATTTATTTTTAAGTTTGTGGTCGGTAAAACAGCTCTTACTTTTCCACAATCATCATTTTGATGTCGCGCAAGCTTTGTTTCCGAAGTGAAATAAACTAAACACCCCTCACAAATATATTTCTCGTGACCGTGTTGTGATGTTTGGGAAGTCACCAAGCGGGATAAATTCTTTATCCAACAATAATGACTTTTCCCCACATTATCACTTATTAGTAAAAGATTTATGTGACGGTCCCGTTTGTTTGCACAAATAGAATATGTAATTACATCGTCAACCATTTTAACCCCATTAAAATAAGAATTAACACCGTAAACGTTTATTGATATATTGTTTTGTTGTTCAAATTTTGGTATATCACGCAATTTTACCGGAAATTCAATTTTGGAAAAATCTATACCTATCTGTGAATAATGGGGGTATGATGTGGTTCTTTGTGGTACACCTTTCGGTTGAACTAAGGCTGAGGTTATGGCCCATGCGAAGCAAAAGTCATCATTATTTTGAATATTAATAACAGCATGTCGGACTTTTAAGGCAAGTGGGAGATCTATATAACTTCCAGCCCTGATTGGGTTATGTTTATGTATATTTACTTCCATATATATGATATTCTGTAAAGTCCAACCTGAAATTTTATTATTTGCAACACCACTCATTTATTTAAAATAAAAAATTTACCTGAATCTCTTTCCTGGAATTCCGACATTTTCGAAGTTATCTCTTCAATAAAATCTTCATACATGTTATATATATCTGATGATGCGGTGACAATCTTGTTTTTGGTGTTGAAGGATTTAATATCGACTTCCTCTTTATTTGACAAAAAATACATTCCAAAGCATTCCAAATTGATTTTAATACTTTTGTGGTAATCGATTGCACTCTGTATAAGATTTATAATCTTTTCACGAATTCGGTGGCTGAAGTCGACAATATCAATAAACTGCCCTGGTTCAGTGATTCGATAGTTCACAATTCGTTCTCCAAAGGCACCACTCATCCTTTCTACACCGTCATCAATTATTACAAAGGCATTCCTTTTATGTAGGTTGCTTCTTAAGTGGGCAGAGTAGCAATTTTTTATCACATTCACATCACATACATCACATGTGACATTACCTTTCTCGATACTGGATAAAGTTGGGTTGTCTATCCTACTTCGTTTTCCGACACATGATGATCTACGATGTCTTGCCAGGTTATCTTTGCGGGTAAAACTTATCCCACATTTTTCGCAATCAAACATTTTAAAGACACTTAGTGAAAGAACACTTCACCCTACAGATATTACTTCAAACTACTGCTGAGGACTTACTCCTCCAACATTTATAGGAACCTCCCCCCTCCACGATATCTCGACCTTGAACTTATGTGAACTTATGTGATACCTCTAGGTCCGGGTAAAAGTCGGATTATTTGACCTTGACATTGCTCCCTACTTGGTTAAACAAAAGTCTACCATACGACCTAAACCATCATTATGCCACCGTCCTTTGCAGGGTAAGGATGTACACGAAAATCATAGAAAAATCCTTCACCTTATTAGCCGATTCTGGAACCTCCTCCCAGGTCAAGGTCAAGGGCAGCTCAAGGTCAAGGTCTAGGTCAAGGTCAAGGTCGAGGTCACTCAGGTGACCCGACCTTGACCTTGGCCTTGACCTTGACCTTGACTTGCCCTTGACCTTGACCTGGGAGGAGGTTCCAGAATCGGCTAATACCCACTACTACTATGCTTCAGTCATATATCACTATTTAATCTCATTTGTTGTATTCATATTCATTATATTCTATTATTATTAATATTAGTTAATATACATTTTGATACGAAAACGTAAAGAAACTGCTAGCTAGTTGAATGACATTAATCTGTACAATCATTCATTCATCCATCCATTCATTTTCAACCATTTATACTTAATACTTAAATAAAATACACATTGTAACAAAGCAAATAATTAGAATATAAATAGTCGGGTCATTCAACTAACTAGTTGCTTCCTTAGGCGTCTTCGTACCAAAATGGTATCTCCATTGACCCTATGGTGACTATTTATATTTAATTATTCACATATTCAAGGTATTTCATTTAATCTTAATTGCGAATAATATTCACTGCACTTCTATACTTTCATTTAATATTTCCATTATACTGCAATTATATATCACTGTTTATTTCCACATTTATTCATACTATACTATTTTTATTTTAAAGAAATAACGTACAATTTTGATACGTACCATTTTGAATGATATATTTTTATTTGAAAATATGCTAAAATAATTCGTACATTCAACTTGTTTTGCTTAATATTTAAATGTAATACAAATTGTAATAAAAAGCGAATAACTAAAATATAAATAGTCAGATGTCATTCAACTAACTAGCATTTTCTGATACGTTTTCGTATCAAAATGGTAATTTTATTGATCCTATGATGACTTATATGATGATTTATATTTAATTATTCACATATTATAAGGTATAATATATAAATAATATTTTTTACTTTTATTTAATTTTTACTGTAAAGCATTTTGAACATTATACTTCTATTCTTTATATTCTTTACTACTCTGAAGCATTATACTAAACACTATTCTTTATTGAATTAATATTCTTATATATATATATATATATAGTGTTAATACACACTTTGGCAGGTGATAGTAGAGATGAAAACAAGAAAAAATTGTAGTACACTTAGGTTCAATACTCATTGATTTTCGAGATAGAGCTTTTACAAAAAAGATATACAACAAACAACGGATTTAGCGCACTCTAAAACTTATCGTAAAAGATTTTCAAACTGTCGAAACTGGGAAACAAGCTGGGAAACTGGAAGAGAACAACATGATATAACGAAACAAGGAGCAGGTTCTGAACAAAGCCGATGGCCACATCGGTTTATACAGCGTGACAGTTGGAATTACTGCCATGGAATTGTATATGTAGTTGCAATACATTACATTCATTGCTTTACCAGTTATGCTCAACAATTTTGATTTTAAAGATCACTTAATAATTATATATACATCAAATCAAACTTGATTATTACGTAACCTTTTTGTTCGGCTAAATTATCTTGTTTGATGAATCTGACTCGTTTTTATCATAAACCCAACACCTGTACATTCGAAAATAGTTTCAAATTGCTAAGAATTCGATGTGAAGAAACCTATGTGAGACATTTTTTTCTAAAAAGAACAATAACAATAACAAAAGTGAATTGTAGTAGTGCAAAATAATTTACTTCGCAAACTAAGAACAAAATATAAAAAGATTCGACATACTTATATCTTTCAAGGTTTTTTCAGATTATACGAATAAAATAACAATAATAACCACAATAATCCAAAAGATTTCAATAACAAAATAGTTCGCAATAAGATAAACCAACTATTTAATACAGGAGATATATTAAGAATATTGAAATGATCCGTACGCAGGAGCCCTTCGCTCCTGCGCACGGAGCGAAGGACTCAAATGAAAAGTGCTAAATTTTCTGTCATAAATACCCCAACAAATGCACTTCAACAATAAAATAAATCCTTTTTCTCATGTCAAGCAAGAAATGTCCAAAAAACATTCTTTTTAATAATCCGTTAACCCTAACTTTCCCTCTAAGAAAAAAAATATTCGATCGATTTTTACTAAATAACTTAATCTTAGTCCTAGAGGTATAGAAACAAACACATGTTGAATTTATAATTGTATGATTTGCACAAAACTAATTATCGACTTAAAACCAGGACTGTTGATTTTTTGTTTCTATTTCTTAATATATTTTAGCATCTCGGAAAAACCATATTTTATTTTGAAAATGGTTTAAATAAATTCGAAGTCAGGATTTCTTATTTTTAAAATTGCCAACTTGCCGTCAATTCACAATTTCGCGAATCTTAATGGCATTTTGGGTTTTATTTCAAATTATTACGCTACCAGGCACGACTGGCAAACGCAAGAGGACGTGCGCGCATCCTTCTCTTCGGTTCTCTTCTACGACCATCGTACAGTTGATTTTTACTTTCTCTTATCGATAGGTGTAAAGAGAAAGTCTTGCATTCGCAAAAAAAAGCGATGTCGACATTTTAATAGATCTTGACGAATTAGACTATTTGTGCCTACACATGCTATTTTGAGTGGTTGGTCTGTTCGTCGGTCAGTTCGTCTGTGGCACATATATCTCTTTGTCCTATTAGACTAATCAAACCAACATTTGAGCAGTGGAGGGACAAGTAAAATGGAACATTTGTACGAAGGACGGTACAAGGTGATTAGTGATGATTCACCAAACATTACGTTAAAAAGTAACTTAAGTGTAGTACATAAGAATAGAGTACAATTGTATCGATAGAAAATATACAAGTATATAGTCAATCAAGAAAATTTGGAACATCACATTTGGAGTTCAAAATTTTCTTTCTCAAGGGGAAGGTGTAATGGAAGGTCATTCTTGTTTAATGTAATGATTATTGTAATTTCATGTTTGTAATTGATGAAATGGAATCAGAACACGTTATGTTTTGATCCCATTTCGAAAGTAATGTCAACTGTAGATTGGGAACGATGGACGTGGAAAAGACGTACAGTATTTCATCGCTCCTGATGATGCTAACTTGGTTAGCGAAACGTGCGTCGAGCATCCTCTCTACAAATTTTGGCGTAGTGGTGAATTTGTTTTACTTGGTTAAAAAGCCAAAAGTTCCAAACCCTCAACTTTACTATCTAATGGTGAATAATATCTGGTTGGATGTAAAAACGACGTAACGCATATGTATGAAAAATATGAGCAGTACGACCCTTTAGGAGCAAGTTACAGCAATGCCACCTAGTGCATCGTCATTAACACTATGTAGTGGTAAATAATATCGGGTCGGAAGTTAAAGTACCTTCACGAGTATATATGAACAATATGAGCCGTACGACCCTTTAGGAGTGAGTTACAGTAATACCTAGTGTTTCGTTTTTAATACTATAGTATTAAAAACGAAACACTAGGTATTACACTAGGTATACCACTATATATAGTGGTGAATAATATCGGGTTGGGTGTGGAAATGACTTCACGTGTATGTATGTAAAATATCAGCAGTACAACCCTTTAGGAAGGAGTTACAGCAGTGCCACCTAGTGTACCGTCGTTAACGCTACGTAGTGGTGAATGGTATCGAGTTGGGTGTGGAAATGACTTTGCGCTTATATATGATAGATATGAGCCGTACGACCCTTTAGGAGCGAGTTACGGCAGTACAACCTAGTGTATCGTCATTAACACCATGTAATGGTGAATAATATCCGGTTAGGTGTGGAAATGACTTGGCGCATAGTACGGCTCATACTTTTCATACATACGCGTTAAGTCGTTTCCACAGCCAACCCGATATTATTCACCATTACATAGTGTTAATGACGATACACTAGGTGGCATTGCTGTAACTCGCTTCTAAAGGGTCGTACTGCTCGTACTTATCATATAGACGCATGAAGTCGTTTCCACACACAACCCGATAATATTCACCACTACATAGTGTTAATGACGATACACTAAATGGCATTGCGGTAATTCGCTGCTAAAGGTCGTACAGCTAATATTTTTCATACATACTCGTGAAGTTATTTCCACAACCATCCCGATATTATTCACCATTACATAATGTTAATGACGAAAGATTAGGTGGCAATGCTGTAACTCGCTCCTAAAGGGTCGTACTGCTCATATTTTTCATACATACGCGTGACGTCATTTCTGCATCCAACTAGATATTTTTCACCATTAGATGGTATTAATGACGGTACACTTGGTGGCATTGCTGCGACTCGCGCCTAAAGAGTAGTACAGTTCAAACTTTTCATACATACACGCAAAGTCATTTCCACACCCAACCCGATATTATTCACCAATACATATTGTTAATGACGATACACTATGTGGCACTGCTGTAACTCGCTCCAAAAGGGTCGTATGGCTCATATTTTTCATAGATACGTGTGACGTCATTTTTACGCCCAACCCGATTCTATTCATCACTACATAGTGTTAACGACGATACACTAGGTGGCATTACTGCAACTTGCTCCTAAAGGGTCGTACGGTGCATACTTTTCATAAAAGCGCGAGAAGTCATTTCCACACCCAACTCGATATTATTCACCACACATATTGTTAGTGACGATACATAGTATTAATGACTATACATTTGGTGGCATTGCTGCGACTCGCGCCTAAAGGGTAATACAGCTCAGACTTTTCATACATACGCGTGAAGTCCTTTCTACATCCAACTCGATATAGATAGTGTTAATAACGATACACTAGGTGGCAGTGCTGCAACGCGCGCGTAAATGGCAGTACGTCTCATATTTTTCATACATACGTGTGAAGTTGTTTCCACACCCAACCCGATACTATTCACAATTACATAGTATAAATGGCGATACACTAGGTGGCATTGCTGCAACTCGCCCCTAAAGGGTCGAACAGCTCATATAATTCATACATACGGGTGAAATCATTTCCACACCCAACACAATATTATTCACCTCTAGATAGTGCTAATGACGATACACTTGATAGCATTGCTGCGACTCGCGCCTAAATTGTAGTATTGCTCACTTTTCATACATGCGCGTGAAGTCATTTCCACACCCAACCCGACATTATTCACCATTATATAATGTGGCGATACACTAGTTGGCATTGCTATAAGTTGCTCCTAAGGGGTCGTACTGCTCACACTTTTCAAACATACACGTGTCGTCATTTCTACACCCAACCCGATATTATTCACCACTACATAGTGTTAATGACCATACTCTTGATGGCATTGCTGCAACTCGCTCTTAAAGGGTCGTACGTCTCATATTTTTCATACATGCACGTGAAGACATTTCCACACCCAACCCGATACCCGATATTATTCACCACCGCATAGTGTTAATGACGATACACTAGGTGGCATTGCTGTAACTCGCTCCTAAGTGGTCGTACGGCTCATATTTTTAGGAGATAATTTATCGCAAATATCAAGTGATTTCCATATTGCTGAATTTGATAACGAGTGTGAAAGTGATGAAGACTTCTTTCATCCTAGAAGACGTAGACTTTTACCAATACTGTCTAGTTATTCTAAACAAAGTGACAATGAAGAAGTGGAGTGGTCAGAATATGATAATTCTCCAATTATTGAAGAATTTTTATGACAAATTGGCTGTGATTGCTATGATGTCAAATAATTCGGAAAGTGTGGTTGAAGTGGTTCAAATTTTCATAGGGAATGATTTATTTGACTACATGGCAGAAGAAGCTAATCGTTATCACTCACAAGATGTTGATAGGTTCAACGATAGTGCGAAATCTGTGAAACGGAAAGACGTGTCTGCGGTAGAAAAAACTGTTAAGATTACTTACACTTATGGGCAAAATTCGTAAAGATAGTAGGGATGAATATTGGTCTACAGACAGAATAATTGAAACACTAGGTGGCATTGCTATAACTTGCGCCTAAAGGGTATTACTGCTCATACTTTTCATACATACGCGTGAAGTCGTTTCCACACCCAACCCGGTATTATTCGCCACTACATAGTGTTAATGGCGATGCACTAGGTGGCATTGCTGTTACTCGCACCTAAAGGGTCGTACTGCTCATATTTTTCATACATATGCGTGACGTAGTTTTTACATCCAACCGGATATTATTCACCATTAGATAGTAAAGTTGAGGTTTTGGAACTTTTGGCTTTGTAATCAAGTAAAACGAAGTCACCACTACGCCAAAATTTGTAGAGAGGATGCTCGACGCACGTTTCGCGAACCAAGTCAGCATCATTAGGAGCGATGAAAGACTGTAGTCTTTCATCGCTTAGTCTTTCATCAGGAGCGATGAAAGACTGTAGTCTTTCATCGCTCCTGATGATGCTAACTTTGTTAGTGAAACGTGCGTCGAGCATCCTCTCTACAAATTTTGCCGTAGTGGTGACTTCGTTTTACCCGCTATTATTCACCACTACATAGTGTTAATGGCGATGCACTAGGTGGCATTGCTGTAGGTCGCTCCTAAAAGGTCGTACTGCTCATATTTTTTATACATAAGAGTGAAGTCATTTCCACACCCAACCCGGTGTTATTCACCACTGCATAATGTTAATGACGATACACTAGGGAGCGTTGCTGTAACTCATTCATAAAGCGTTGTAAGGCTCATACCTATCATACATACGTGCGAAGTCACTTCCACACCAAACCCGATGTTATTCACCAATACATAATGTTAATGACGATACACTAGGTGGCATTGCTGTAACTCGCTCCTAAAGGGTCGTACTGCTCATATTTTTCATATATACGAGTGACTTCGTTTCTACATATATACATTGTCGGCAAAGTCCGAAATCCTACGGCACCTACAGCAGCGTACTGGTTGCGTGATAGACACCCACCTCTGGACGCCAGCTAAGGAACGAAGAAGAAGAGGAAGAAGTGGCATTGCTGTAACTCGCTCATAAAGGGTAGTACCGCTCATATTTTTCACACATGCTCGTGAAGTCATTTTAACACCCAACCAACTATTAGGGCGTTCAAAAAGCAAGTTACACTTGCTCCCCCACAGGTGGCAGCATTGCGAAATAAGACAAAAGTTTGCACAGATGATAATTGAGTTCCAGGGCATCCAACGGTAGCAATTTCATTCGGATAGTGGCAACCGTTGCTGCGCAGTACGAGAAAATAATGGCGCGTCACCTGAAAATTACCTCCAACATTGAAATACGCGGAACAGTACCTTTTTTGTGGGCAAAACATTTCACAAGTAAAGAGATTAATCGTGAAATATCGGCAGTGTATGGTCACGCAATGTACACGCAATGTCACGTCCAGCCATTCAGAAATGGTGCTAACAGCTCGAAAACAGTCGCACAGACTTAGCCGATGCGGAAAGGCAAGGAAGGCCAGCAACGATGCACACAGCATGCACCCGATGCACACACGGTGCAGCGGGTGGAAGACATTATTCTCAGCAATAATGTGTCCATATTACCCGATATTATTCACCATTTAGATATTAGTGTTAATGGCAATACACTGGTGACATTGTTGCAGCTCGGTCCTAACGGGCAGTACGGCTCATATTTTTCATACATACGCGTAAAGTCGTTTCCACAGCTAACCCGATATTATTCACCACTACATAGTGTTAATGACGATGCACTAGGTGGCACTGCTGTAACTCGCTCCTAAAGGGTCGTACTGATCACACATTTCATACAGACGCGTGACGTCATTTCTATATCCAACCCGATATTATTCACCATTAGATAGTGTTAATGAAGATACAATAGGTGGCATTTCTTCAACTGGCTCCTAAAGGGTAGTACGGCTAATATTTGTCATACATAGTTGTGAAGTCGTTTCCACACCCAACCCGATATTATTCACCACTACTTAGTATTAATGACTGTTCTTACCAGCCCTCAATGAAGCCCAAAACCGCTAAATAAGCAGAAATGAAACAAAAGGTATATAGCGAAGCGAAAAAATGAAGAAGACAGTCGTGTATAAACCTCTAACTGACTTGGGCGAGTTATTCGTAAAATTCCGAACGAATCGCTATTTCTTTTTGTTTGTCGCTATCCAAACAAGTAAGGAAAAGCAAACATTTAAAAACCGAACGTTGGTTAAAAGTGAAAACAATTAAAGGTTAAACAAGAATTATTTGTATTAATTAGTGTTTGACAATTATCTGTAATAAACTTAGTTATTAAAACATTTGAAAGTTCTTTTTAGAAAACCGCGTTAACCGGCGAAGACGTTAACCGGCGCAGTCAGTAGGATTGTTGACCGTGATATCGTGTTGCGCGACGCGAATTAACGGGAACTTTTAAGTTCGAGACAACAGTTCTACGATTTCCTACGGAAACCAACTAGGACAATGACATTGTGGATTATCTTCAAACCACTCGTGGGCGGAAAACAGAATTAAAATTGCTGTTATATTCGGTAGTTTACTGTAAGTACATTTGTTTTTGGCTAAATCGTTTTGAAATTCCTTGTTGAAAGGTGAATTCAAATTTAAATATCCAAAAGTTAAATTTAAACGACCTTCTGGACGAAATTCGCACCATCGAAAAACAAATAAAATCCGGCACAATGGCCGTAGAAATTAAACAAATTCATCAGAACATGATACCACCATTCAATGGAGATAAGAATACATTATCCAACTACGTAGACGCATATGAGCACCTATTGACGAAATTTCTACGGGACCCTAACAATTTAGATGTTGCCAATGAGTTACTCATGATTTTTAAGGGTAAGCTCGAAGGAAGAGCGCGGGAAGCACTCAACGCGAACAAAAAGGCGAGAACTTAAAGTAATCGTGGCCAGAACTTAAAGCAATCCTCGTAGACAATTTCGGCGATAAAAGATCAGAATCCGTAATGGCATACGATTTGAACAACACGTTACCAAAACTGGGAGAAGGTGTTGCAGCATACACAACGAGAATAAAAACGACTCTCTACGCATTGCTTAGTAAGATTGACTTAGATGAAAACGATCAAAACCGCAGACATGTGAAGCTAGAAGAGTACAACAATCTAGCATTATAAACCTTCCTATGTGGCATACCTGTATACGCTATTGACAAAAAACTCACGCAAGAGGTTAAACTACGACAACCCCGAGACATCGAGACTGCTGAAGGATACGCAGTGGAGATAGAAAATTTCAATACCCCCCAAAGACGAAAATTAGGATTAGCGCAACGTTCTTACGCAACTGCAGCACCCAAAAGCACTCCGATGTTTGAAAACAAACCGCAATTCCCTCATACGAAACAACAATTTCAGAATATGAGACAACCTATGACACAACAGTACCGACCTTTTGCTCAAGCTCAAAGAGAAATACCCCAACTTAAGCAAAATTATATACCGCCTGCAAATATAATGCCAAGGCCACAATATCGCTTTGCACCATCACCGGGACAATGGAATCATCGTCCACAGATGCCCACTTTTTTTTTGTTTTACCTCGTTTTCCGCATATTTCGGCCGTCAGGCCATGATATCGGAGCGTCTCAGCAGGGATTCATTGGGTCGAATCCCTGAGTTTTTGAGTCACCAGCTGCGCTGGTCCTTTTACTGCACTTCTTGCAGGTATCGCTCTATACTTCTACCAATTCCTTGGACTTCGGTGTCGTGGTGGTTCTTCAGGCTTCTTATCATGTCCTTCTGACGTTGCTCTATGGCTTCTTCCAGCGTCTTTTTGCCATTGGCTTCCATCATGTCGCAGTTCCGCACGTAGTGGGGAGTATTCGTTGCCCGGCGTATCAGCCGATTTCGGAAGGCCTCCATTTTCTTCATCTTGGGGATCTTCTTGAATATTTCCACGCCGTAGGACATCTGCGGGGTGATTACTGCGTCGATGATTTGAAGCTTCGACCTCGTCGATAGCTTGGACTCGCCTCTGATGACAAAGTGGAGCTTGGACGCCGTCTTTCTCGCCATCGCCAGTCGTCTGTTGATTTGGGGGCCCGCGTCCAGTCTAGCGTTAATCATGACCCCCAGGTACGTTATGTTCTTCTTGAGCTTGACGGTTCCCGTCCCCATCTTGACTTCGTCTCTTTTCCACTTCTTCGTGAAGTTCTTTCCGATGCCCAGTGCTTCGGTTTTCGTGGCGTTGGGTCCTATGCGCCAATCCATGCAGTAGTTCTGGAGCTCGCGCAGTGCAACTTCCACCCGTGCTATGGCTCGGTTTGCCCTAAAGTCCTTCGAGATCAGCCCCGTGTCATCGGCAAACTGGAATACCTCTGCTTTCTTGCTGTCGACTGAACCTGGTAGATCCATGACGAACAGGTTGTACAGCAGTGGGGAGAGGGGGAATCCTTGGGGAAGTCCTTCCCGGATTTTCCTCGTGGTGGACTGGGAGCCTCCCAGTTTAACCTGAAAAGATCTGTTATTCGTGAATGATACAATTAGACTTATCAAGTCCGGGTTGATGTTGGCTTCGACCATCCTGGCCAATAGTCCTTCCTGCCACACTGAGTCGTAGGCCTTCTCTACATCCAGAAGGATTGTCGTGGACTTCTTCTTCGATCGCTTTGTCAGCTCCAGGGTGCTGCAAAGGTTTGCGGCCTGGTGGACTGGTCCCCTTCTCTCTCGGAATCCAAACTGGTGGACAGGGAGTAGGCCCTTCGATTCTACCTCTGAGGCTAGCTTCTCTGCGATGATGCGCTCAACGATCTTCGACATACCGCTGAGGAGACTAACGGGGCGTCGATTGGATGGTATCGAAGGATCCTTTTCTCCCTTTGGGATGGTGATCACTTCTGCCTTCTTCCAGGTCGACGGGAAATACCTCTGTTTCAGGATTCCGTTGATAATCAGCGTAAGCTGATTAACTGCGTTGTCTGGCAGTAGTCTAAGGGCTAGGTTCGGGATACCATCCACCCCTGGGGCCTTTCTGATATTGAGGTGCGTTACCCTATTCTTGACCTCTTCCATGGTTACGGTCATCGGTTGTGCGCTTTCTCCTTCGGTGGTTGTCACAATTGCTCTGCTTACTCTTTCTCGGATGGCTGGGTTCATTGGCCGGTTGTTGCTGAACTGTTCCTCCAGGTGATCTGTCATTATTAATTTCGCACTTTGGCTGTTCGGCGAATACCCACTCTCCTTCCGGATTCCTAATGGGGGCGTTTGATTCCGGTTTTCTCCGGATTCTTTTGAGGACATTCCATACTGTCCGTTTGTGGTCTCCTTCGGACTGCTCTAAGGTTTTGTCCCATCTTTTGTTCCGCGTGTCTTCGAGCATTTTCTTCACTTCCCTTTGGAGTTTGTTGTAATTCCTCTTGTGATTTAGATCCCTTGTTCTTGCCCACTACTTTTTGGATTCATTTTTCTTCTTTATTAGTTCCCTCTCCGCCTTTGTGAGACCAAGTCTATTCTCTACTGTTCTTGGTCCAAGTCGGGTCGTGGCTTCCTTTAGGGTTTGGTTGATCTTTGTCGTGAGTCTGTCTATTTCAGCCTCTATGCTGTTTCTGTCCGTCACGTTGTTCACCTGGTAGTTTTCCATCCTAAAGGCGTAATAATAAATTTAATACAGCGAACTTTCTCCTGCATCTTTGCATGGTTTCCTGAGCCAACTTCCAACTCTGCCAACACTGGGAAATGGTCTGAGCTGAGTGCGTGTATCGTTTTTGCGACCAGAGGCTTGGTTAGAGCCCTTGTTATAAAAACGCCTATTACGTCGCCACGCCCCCTCGTGATTGGTACCGACGTGGGGTCTTCGGGTCCGACTACTTCTAGGCTCCTGCCCGCGATTGCATCTCTCAACTCCTTCCCTCTCTTGTTGGTTGATCTGCTCCCCCAAGCTGGGCTCTTGGCATTCAGGTCACCCCCGCATATCATCTTCCCTTTCAAATAAATGGCATCAAAGTCATCTGGCTTCAGTTTCTTATTCGGAGGATTATACATGGCGACGCATAGGATCCTTCCGCTGCTGCCGCCAAAATCTACTTCCACACCTATTGCCTCGATGTCCATGTTGAGATGTACCTCTCGGCAAGTGAACCTGGACCACAGATGCCCACGCCGATGGAAGTGCTCTTTTAGTCGATACCCCAGCGACTAAGAGACCGGCGTCATCGATGCAACGACCTGCGAAGAAGCAATGAATAACGAACGTGATGTCAGAGAAACCTACAGAGACGAATGAGGAATATATGAAAACGACGTACCAAACGAAGAGGAAGAAGAATCATATCAAGAAAGCGTAAATTTTATGACAACCAGCCGTTACCGAAAACTTATATAACAATAACATACAACGCGCATTACGACCCTAAGTTACCGTACTTAAAATTTAGTGGTTATAGAATATTAATAGATATCGGCGCTTCAAAAAGCTTAATTAGTTCGAAAATATTTCAAGGAATGCAAGACTGTGCGGTACAGAAAGAATTTGCTATCCAAAAACAATAAAAACAATTATGCCTGATATATTTAACGGAGATAAAGACCTTGTATTCTTGTGTTTCGATTTTTCAAAAGCATACAATATATATATATATATATATATAGACGTGGATTTTATAAAACGTGTGAAAGGAAAAATAGATTCGGAAGAGGAAATGTTTAAAACGCCCATAGTTAAAATACCCTATTACACCAAATTGACATAACTTAAAATTCTGCCTGACACCTCACAGGTAATCGAATACCAAGCAAACAACATGGCTAACGGATACGCTTATTTAGCACCCATAATGTGCGACATGAATGACGAAAAGATCATGATATCACCAGCATCTTTAGTACACATAAGAAATGGAAAAATGTTAGTAAGAATAAACAGTATGTCAGACTACCTACTACAAACAGATCAAAAGTTCATGAAAACAAATGTAACACCAGTATATAACAGAAGAAGAGATTAATATCGGAAATAAACAAGAAGTTTCAAACAGGAATTGTAATATGGAAGAATATGCCTGTTTAAGGACGTTGCTACTTAAATTTCAAGATATCTTTTATATGGAAGGACAGAAATTATCATTTACACATAAAATAAGACACACTTCAAACATGAACATCAATAAACCAGTCTACATGGTTTATCGTTTGTCTACAAAAAAAACAAGTTAATAAATTACTAAATCAAGATATTATAAGAGAATCAGTATCACCATGGTCCGCTCCGGTACACATAGTGACGACCGACAAAGATGGACGCCTGAAGAAGCGAATGGTCGTAGATTATGGACAATTGAATAAAAACACGATTGAAGATAAATACCCAATACTGAATATAGCCGATATACTCGACAAATTGGGCCGAGGACAATATTTTACATCGATAGACCTCGCAAGCGGCTATCATCAAGTAGAGATGGAGGAGAAAGACACCCCAAAGACGGTATTTTCTACCGAACAAAGGCATTATGAATTTAAAAGGATGCCTTTTGGCCTCAAGAATGCCCCATCGACATTTCAAAGACTCATAGACGACGTCCTCAAAGGCTCACAGGAGGATACGTGCCTCGTATATCTGGACGATATCATAGTATATTCAGTATCAATCCAAGAACACATAGAAAAACTAAAAAAGGTATTTAAAAGATTGCATGACGCGAACTTCAAAGTCAAGCTAAGTAGTGTATTAATGCGGATTCTAACCCACGGTGGAGGAGGTGTACATTTTAAATAGGGCGGATTCTAACCCACGGAGGAGATGGAGGAGATAACAGTGGGCAGGCGCGGCGTGGATGGCGTCGCGCCCTCCAGGGGAGGGCGTGTAGGAATCTGTATTATGTCGGTATGCGGGGGGCCGCATGTCTTCCTCCGGCATATAGGTAGCGTTGTTTTTAAAAATTTAAAGGAAATATGTGTTAATTTTCAAGGCGTAAAAAGGCCGCATGTCTTCCTCCGGCATATAGGTAGCGTTGTTTTTAAAAATTTAAAGGAAATATGTGTTAATTTTCAAGGCGTAAAAAGAAAAAAATCTCGGCGGAAATGATGCAGTTTTTAAGGTTATGCGGCATGTCTGTTAAATTTCAAGGCGTAAAAAGAAAAAAATCTCGGCGGAAATGATGCAGTTTTTAAGGTTATGCGGTTATCGTGTATCTGAGATTATGCGGTTAGAGTTTGGTGTCACGCGCTTGCGGTCTGGGCGATAACGCGACGAACCTGCGGTAAAAATATTTAATATAATTTTTAAGGAGATGTGAAATGTCATTATTTTAAGGCGTAAAAAATCGCCTATATGAAAGCCAAAGCGCGCAGTTTTTAATCATCCTGTATGGTATATTCTTAATCATCCTGTATGGCTTTAAAGAGAACATATAATAGCATGAATTTTTAAGACTTTGTTCAGTTAAAAACCATAATGAGTGGGAAAGCGATCGTCGTTGATATACAAGGATTTGTCGTACCCAACTTCGAGCCAAGGGAGTTTACCCTAATAGACTTAGTACTTAACAAAACACTCCATTTATATTTGAAATCTAACGTTTCCTATATAGCTTTAACGCGACAGAAAGATGGGTGGGACCTAGTGAAAAGCAATACTTTTCTAGAACGTTATCATCATAAGTTACCGTACAGTGGGGGATTTGTGAACTATCACGCCGGACTGGATAAAATTAAAAGAGTTATTTCCAAATATGACACTATTTATGTGAAAGGGCACCAGAAGAAAACATTTTTGAATACTCTATCGAAAGTGAACGTAATAAATTTAGAAGAAGAAGAAGATTACCATGATGCACCTAAACTTAATAAGACGTCCTCCTGTTGCTGGTTTCATCAATGTGTCAACGATTACGATGAAGCGATGTGTACATTAAATAATGCATTAGTAATAAAAGAATATTTGTTAAAAAAAATGTATTTTAATAATAATAATAAATATAATACATAAACAGATTTTTAATTAAAACTAAACATAAAAAGGTTAATTATGAAAGAATGTAATCACAATATTATGTATTTACTGGGGAATTTTATAATGCCCCCAGGCAAAAGTGTCTACACCGTTAGGTTGAATAAATCGTTTGAGATCAAACGGTGAAAGGGCCAATTTATTTTGAAGCAATGTATAGAGTGTATGACTGATCGATTTGAAGGAAAATTGCTTTATGTAGAGAGATTTATTTCTCAATAAACGTTTACTGAAATCCTCGAATTGTATCTGATGTTTAACCGAAGACTTCCTAATACTTTTAACCTTTTTTGTAATCCGGTTATCGGTAGTTCGGTTAACGTACATTTTCGCACGTAAACCAATAAATTCGACGAGAACTTTGTTGGCTGTTTCGTCTTTGAATAACCCTAAAACACCTTTATTTGCGGGTGGAATGTTGAAAGCGTTATTATTGCCGTAGTTAGAAGTATCAAAGTGTTGTATGTTTTCCCCAACTACGGCGTAAACGTCAGTATTAGTGACGAGGACTGTGAAGCTGTCCGTATCCATATAACAAAGGCGAATGTTTTCACCAAATTTAGGTTTTAAAAAATCGTAATAGAATTGGTACATCCATAATTTTGAAAGGTCCAACACCGTAAAGCCTACGTAAATGGGTTTATCGTAAACAACGCTTAACCTTTCCATTTGTATTGCTGAAAAAGTTTCTGTGAAAATTCGAATGCTTTTAAAATTTAATTTGGCGATTAGGGCACGAGCCCCTAATGTTTTTCTCCCCAAAGTGCCAACATCATCCCAACTGGTGACTAATTTTACGTCGACACGCTTATCAACATTTTCCTTGGTCATTCCAAACACGGAATTATTCATTAATTTGAAGAAATCTTTTTGAATGTCGCTGACCGCTTGTCGACGTAATTCGGTATTTAAGTCAATATAACTTTTTAACCAAGGCGACTGTTTAAAAGTTAAAACTCGGTTAATTTTCGTAATTACGAGCCCGTGGGATAATGCTTGCTTCAAGTTTCGATAGTGAATGACGTAGCTCTTCTTGGGGAAGAGATTCGGTATTAACAGTACGTCATTCGGGGAACGCGAGTTAGGTGGACTTATGTTTTCCGCGAGGAAAGGTAAATCGTTGTGAAGGTCATGGAGATGTTCGGGGTACTCTACATCAACGTCTAAAATATAACCATCTTCACCAAAATCCGAAATATCAGTTACATTTAAATTTTGAATTTCCACGTCACCCAACCATCGAAATCCGCTGTGAGGTAAGAACTGGGACATAGCTAATCCATACAGGGTAGTGGCATCCCAGTACATCAAATATTTCGTCGGTAAATTAAGGTCAAAATCCGTTCCCATATAGTTATTATTTGCTTTCGCGTGACGAAGAGAACATTGCGAGATACCGCCGCGAATACCTTTCTTAATGAAATGAACCATGTCGATATCGGTGAAGAGTTCGAGTTTGATTTTCGCGAATTTTAGCATCGCGTCCCAAGATAACCCAGGCGCCGTATAATAAAGGGCGGGGTCCAAACCGTAAGTGGTAAAACAAACTTTTCTGAAATTTTCGAATACGTCAGATAGTAACAGCACGTCGGTTGTTAAATACAAATTAGAATAATCCCTTAGATTATTACATTTAAAAGTATTCCAAATTTCGTGAGCGTGCGCATACTGATCGTCGGTAATATTTTCCCCAGTCATTGTGTTGAAGAATGCGCTTTTGGATGGTAAAAACGGGTTATTCAATTTACCGAATGAGTCTATGTACCCGTAAGGAAAGATCCCCTTTTGCCTCACTAATTTGAACAAATTTTCATCGGGGAAGGCGGCTTTGGTGTGCACGAAATCATGATCTAAGAGATTACTGCTTAATGAGTCGAGAGAAGAGGCCATAAAACGAAATGAATCCAAAAACCTTAATTTCACGTAAACATTATCAATACTACCGGAAAGTTCTCTTTGGACGCGATCGACTAAAATTTTTTTCGTAAAGCTAATATATTTTTCCTTATTGTTCGGTAAAACGTCTATACCGTGATCATCGAGTTCAGCTAACTCTTTGACAAATAAATGACTATCGTAACCGCTAAAATTGTGAAAGAATATTGGAACGAGAGGATCAAGTTTAAAATTTAAATTACAATTAGAATGCGCAGGACCGCAAAATTCTCCCGTCAGATGACAGTGATCGCGTACCCTAACATCGGTGGGGCTGAATGGTCGTTTACATATGTGACAAAATGGGGACCTATCGAACAAAGTTTGCTCTTTCGACGTCAATTCACGCATCGGTTTAATCACCTTCAAATGATTACTATAAAGCCTTTTAACATCTTCAATTAATTTGGTAACGAAAATTTGCGCGCAATCTTCACCGGAATAAATTTCGAATTTATTTAAGCTATCGTCGAAAGAGCAAACTATTTTATATGCAAAACTGTAAGGTGCGTGTTTCTCAATTTTTTCCGTAAAGGACTCGCTATTCTTCGGCTCGCAGTGTTCGATCCTTTGCAGTATGGATTCGAAATCAGCGTAAATCGCGAAAGGAGCTCTTTGGATCTTTCCGAAAGCGTTAAATTCCAAAACGTTTTCTTGAACTAACTCGCCAACAAAATTCGGACGTTTCTTTAGTTGTTCGGTCGGTAGTATCGAATGAATGTGATTGCAATCGCGCGTTTGATGGTTGTCTAATTTTTCCTCCGTCGCGAAATTTTGAAGACACCGTCGCATAAGTGAACCGCACGTTTGCTATTAGAAATTTGTTTGGAAATTAATCGGCTGAAATTTTTAATCAACACGTAATGCGATTTTCCCCCTTCGTAAATGTAAAGTAAGTTTACGTGAATAATTACTCCCCCCTTTATAACAAAGCTCATAAACGTTTAGACTTAAATTATTCAGTCCCTCAATTTTCTGTAGGTCGGTTAATTTTACGGGGAAGGTAATTCCCTGCAAATTTAACACCTCAGAAAAATGAGGATAACTAGAAATTCTTTCGGCGTTATGCACAGCAGGATGTAATGCGGCGGTCAAACACCAAGCTAAACATTTATCATCTTCGTTCTTAATATTAATACACGCCCGCTTATTTGCGATTCGTTTCGGTAACGGGATGTATGATGACCCCGAAAGCGATTGAAATTTATTAATGTTAAGTTCAAGATGTGATATGGAAAAGAAAGCCCACCCGCTATCACGTTCTTGAAACTCTTCGCTCTGTTTTATTACATCGCTTACCATACTCTCATATGTAGATTCTAAATCGGTCGTCGGTGTTATGATCCGGAACTTGGTGTTAAAGTTCTTTTCCGATAAAATTGCTACCTCTTTATCCTCATCTTCCCCGAATTTAACAAAATTAGCAATCAGCTCGATTTGAACCTTTACCGATGTATCTTCCGTCATATGTTGCCGAATTAGGTCACAGACTGTTGTATACAATCTACGGAGATAACTGGGATTGTCATCATCCGTCAGAGTACCAGTTATCTTGTAGGTAGCAACCCTATTCTGATAACAGGATGCTAGCTGTTGAACGATCCCTTGTAATTCGTTTACCGGTTGACGGTGCTTGGAACGTCGATGTCCATTAAGTGCCATTAGAGTGTTGAATATCTCGCCACATTCCTCGCAAAGAATTTCGCTGCTGGATTCAGCTTTCCTCTTGCGACTTTGTCCGAATGATGTTGAAGGTGTTGGGGCAATTGCTATCGAAGAATCAGGAGTAGTGGTCGTGTTTTTGTTCACCGGTTGACGGTGCCTGGAACGTTGATGTTCATTAAATGCAATTAAAGTGTTGAATATCTCGCCACATTCATCGCAAAGGATTTCACGGTTGGATTCAGTTTTCCTCTTGCGACTTTGCCCGAATGATGATGTTGTAGGTGTTGGGGTCGCTGCTATTGACGAATCGGGAGTAGTGCTCGTATTTTGCATAAAGTTTACACGCTCACCAAGTGGTGTGGGAGCGGTAGCGCTTTCAATGCGTGGTATCATTACTCCATGTGCGTTTTCACAATGTCTGCTTAGGGCGTAAGGTCGTACAAATGTAGCCCGACATGTGGGACATGCGTCACGTTGAAAAGATGAAGAGACATGCTTCGATTTCACGTGACGGTGAAGGTTATCGATTCTAGTGAACGACTTATCACAAAGTTTACAAGCGAACATTATTATTACGGTCGAATTCTGGCAAACAAGTGAAAAAAAACCGTACAGAGTTAACTTATACAATTTTTTTTTCGGGACCGCAAAACGTAAATTGTTAAAAAAAATTTTTTTTTTGTTTGCGGTTTAAAAACAAACTGTACCGAGATTAATTTATATTATCTTCTGATGGTCGCATAACATAAAAACAGGTATGTTTTTTTGTGGTTAAAAACAACGATAACGTGTTTTGGTATGTAAATAATTTTTATTATTATTATAAGATCAGTGTAACAATTTATATTACAAATTATAAAGCATGAGTAAGTATTCTAATATACAATAATTTGATTTCATTTGGATAAGTGCAAAAATAAATATTCATCGCATCAATATATTGCTTTATTAGCTTCTTCTTATTACCGCTCGAACCCATGGATAACAGCGCACAATGAGCGTACTTTCCAAAATTCATTTTTTCAAGTACATTCAGTTTATGTGTAATAAGAATACCCTGGTGTAGTAAAATATTTAATACATCCGCAAATGGTATGTTTAAATTACTACACATTGCTTGCTCATCGTTGTCCGTTAATGAAATGCTAAGATATTCGTTACTGATCCCTCTTAGCGACATCGTACCCTCTGTTATGCGAATGGACGTTAAAAACTTCTCTTCTTCAGCATCTCGAAAAAGTTCTAACGCAGTTAGGAAACCCAACCAATCGGTCTCCACCAAAACGAACGACTTTTTCTTCTCTACGGTCTGCTGGTTCGCTATTGATCTTAACTCAAATCTCACTGAAGGTAAAAATCCTCTTGCTACACTTATACCCACAAATATGTCAACTTCCGACAATTGAAAGAACGTTTCATTAAGAAACTTTGTGTCAGCTTTAATTTCTTCTCGATGTTTTTCTATCTTCTGTTCGATTTCCATCCAATAGTCACACGTATGCATTTTAAAGCAGTATTATTAATACTTATTATTAGACGATATTCGCATTAGGTATCCAACTGTTATGAGCGGAATTAAACCCTAACCACTTTACATAAACCATATTTCCCCTGCTTTTCAATACTTTTTCAACGAGATAAACATCGGGTAATTTAGTTTTCTGTAGCTCATATTCGTAAAAGGCTCCCTCTATGGGTCGACCGTTATCATCTTCTAGAAGATATGAAACGGGATTTGTTATTTGTATTTTAATTATTTTAAACAGTTCTGTAGTCCAATTAGGGAGGTAACCTTTGGTGAAAACGTGTTTATGCTTACTAATGCGTACAATATCACCAATTTTAAATTTCCCCTTTCGAAATGTTTTAACGTGATTGTATACTGTGTTAAGTAGTTGTTTTTCAACTTTACCTGGTGTTACGGTAGAAGGCGCCCGTCCAATAGTGCGATGTTTTGAATTATTGTATTCAGCAGTTACATTATCCAAGAGGTGATACCACCTGTAACTTCCAAAAAGACTAAAAAGTTTAAAAATGTTTTGTTTTATAGTTCTTATCACTCGTTCTGCTATGGCCGCCTTAGTAACACTATATGTGGAATAGTGATTAATATTATGCTCTACCGTTAGTCGTCGAAAATTATCATTGTAAAATTCCTTTCCTTTATCGGTTTGAAGATTGTTTGGAGTACGACCGTTATTAAGCAATAACGTGCGAAAAGCTTGTGTAACTTCCTTCCCACTTTTATTTTTTAACGGTTGAGTCCATAGATATTTAGAGAAACAATCAATAACCACCAATATATACTTGTATCCGCGATTCACTTTCGAGTATTCGGTCAATTCAATCAGATCCACTTGCCACAAATCATCAATGCCTTTCAATATGGTTCTCCGCCGTGGAAATCTTACCCTAGCTGGTTTATGAAGTTCCGTAACTATAGTATTCTTAGCCTCGGATACTCGCATTGCAATTATGGTGTTGATGATTGCATTCTTTCCAGTTTATCAATGCGAGTGTCCACAATAGATTGGTTGTTATAAAACTCTTTTGAAAGATTACTGATCGCGTCTTCGTTTACATCAACTTTCTTTTCAGCTCTATCCAATTTAGCCTTGAATGACATTTTGAAATTTGAAACACTCTGCCTATGTAATTCTATTTGTAATGCGAGATCATTTATCACTCGTCTGATATCGTTAATGAATGCAGTCAACTGATTCGAGTTCTTATCAATGTTAATGTTAGCGTTTGTTACTTGATTACTCAAAGTTTCTAGTTCGAAAGTGTTTTTGTTAATAATATCACGCAATTCGTTCCTTTGCTCATCCACGTATTCTTTTATTACGCAATCATTATTTTCCGTTGGTGACTGAACGTTACATATTTTACGACCCTGAATATCATAATCTCCATAATCGGTTAAAGGTAGCGCGTTGCGTTGCAATGATCCTCCGAATATTGATCCTCTAAATACCGACCCTGATGAAGTATCCGTACGCCCGAACTTATCGATACCCATTATTCTATTATATCACGTTCTCTCAATTCCTCAATAATTGAAGTTATTTCGTTCACGTGTGAATTATTACCAGCCGCTTGTGATGCGTGTAATAGTTTCAATCTTTCTACTAGTTCATTGGGATAATCCCAATATTTATAGTCAACTGTTTTATTATTGACCGCTAGGTGTAGGTGACGTCGTCGTCGTCCTTGATGGCCCGAACCGAATTTGGGTAAGTTAGATAGCAACGGTTTAATTATCCTCTGATATTTGAAGGATCTCGTACCTTGTGTTTGCACTTGTCCATCATAGTTTCTTTTGTAAGCATTAGTCTGTTATAGAATAGTCCAGTATAGATCGAGGTCGTTATCGGTATACTTTAATGGTTTTTTTAGAAATAGAAGTTCGTACAAACCTTCACTGCCAGGGTACTTCTTTTCACCACCTATAACGATTCGATTTTCTACCGATTTAAATTCAATAGTCTTTGAGGAAATAAAACGCTTTTTTTTGTAACATTTATTTAAACTCAAAACAATCTATACAAAAGACTTAAACCTAATATACAAATATTTCGAACGATTAATACATTTAAAAGAATACCTAAGCTAACTAATGGCGTTGTGTGGTGTTGTGTTGTTATTGGATGAGTATGTGGTGTGTGTATTTGTGTTTGCGTCTGGTATGGGTGTAACGAAGGGTACCTAGGTGGGATGTGTAGGCGTGTTTGGTGATTGTGTGTTTGTAGAGTTTGGTGGTGTGTTTTAGGATTTCCTGTTGGATGGTAGTGATTTTTGCGGATGTGTGTAGGGATTCTGTGGTGGTTCTGGGAGGAGTGTTTAGGACTAGCCTGAGGGATTTGTTTTGGATTATTTGGAGGGTGTTGATGTTGGTTTTGCAGGTGTTGCTGAAGATGGGACAGGCGTACATGATTAGGGGTTTGATGTAGGATTTGTAGAGGAGGAGTTTTTGGTTTCGAGTGAGGGGACTGTATCTGTTCAGGAGCGGATATAGGGCGCTGAGTCGGGATTTGGATTTTTGTTGGATTGATCGGATGTGTGGGGTATAGGTGAGCTTCTTGTCTAGGATGAGGCCAAGGTATTTTGTTTGGTTGGTGACTGAGAGGGGTTGGTTGTTGTATTTGGGAGGGTAGTGAGGGGCGAACTTGAGTTTGTGGGTGAAGTAGGTGAGGTTGGTCTTTTGGAGGTTGATTTTGATTTTCCATCTATGATAGTAGGATTGGAGTAAGTCGAGGTGGGTTTGGAGGTACTTGTTGGCCAGGGAAATTTGGCGGGAGTGTGTGTAGAGGGCGGTGTCGTCGGCGAAAAGGGCGATTTTGGTGTTATCGGTGGTGGGAATGT
>JAWQRM010000268.1:0-25245 GCA_033557675.1 Coptodactyla brooksi
CGATTATATTGGGACACTTTATCACCAGATGAGCAGTAGTCATCTGGTGGTCCATCGCTCAAAACCAAAATCAACTTTAAGTAACGCTGAAAGAACTACATGAGTCGGCAAGCCAATTGGAATGTCGATGAATCTAAACGAAACCCAGAGTTGTGATCAATGAAACAATCATGAATAAGACCCAAATTAAAAGAAACTCGAGTATGTTTACAAGATTCAAAATGTAACTGAATAATCGAAGAATACATACAAATAGGCCATTATGTAAAGACTTGGTATTTGGCCAGAAATTCGCCACTTACTTGAAACGCAAATAGTTCAGCACATAATGTGGGTGTGGTTAAAGAATGTTTAGCAAATTCTTTTCCAAACTGCATTATGATTATGACAGTAGATATTATACATGTATGGCCCTAAGATCTCCAGATTTATTCCCAAACGAGCTTTTTCTGCGAGGGTTTCTGAAACAAACCGTTTATGGTGCGCAAAAATAAAATTTGGCAAACCTGAGGACTAAAATGATAGAAGCAGCTAATCTTATAATACCTGAAATACTTTCTAATGTTAGAGGCAATTTCGTTGGAAGGTTAGGATATTATTTAGCTTACAAACTGTAAGGATAGATAGTGAATTTAACCTAACCTTTTTCATCAGTTGTGGAAACATATTTGTTCTTTGCAGCAGGTGCTTAAATGATCGACAACAGTAAGGTAAGTATTACAGTGGCAGAACGTGCAAAAGTTCCCGGCATCTCGCTAATATTTCCATCTGCGTTGTGCGTAAAATAAAAGAAACGTAGGGCAAAAACATGAAATGTATGCGGGGATAGACATATTTGGTGTGTTCCTCAATGAATAACGTAGGATGGTGCATTTATGCAATCTTTTTGTGAATCAAGAAATTTATATATGTACCTATTAATGCCAATCTCAGGCAAAATTACATAGTAATGACTACCGCTCTCTACATTATCACTACCAGTTCATGTATGATTCCAAATATAGGCTAGGCGCGTATCTACTTACATCCTTAGTGGTACCTTTTATTACCCAATGCACACCTACCTATAAATCGATGCATAACGTGACGGCGGTTTGATCAGGTAAGGATGCATGATAATTCGGTGGTGCACTCATTGCATTGGTCTCGTGGCACTTCTCGGTCACCTTTCTGGGTTAATATACTCAGCACAGTTGATAATGGAAGTGGCATTCCGAAAACGACTTGGTATGCAGCGTATAGGCGGCGACAAGTTGTAGGAAAATGTAGTGCATTATGTCGCCGTTGTCGGGAGTTAACTCGCTTGAATAACTAACCCATTTATCTCTGATGTTGTTGGTGCTATACATCGAGATCTCGCAGCTTCTATGTGGTACTATATTCAAGACATTTTTATGCTCTACATCGGGTTCAGGAGTCATTGCTCTCTCCCAAGAGCTCAATTTACGTTATATTTACGCATGGAGTTAGTTTCGCGTTGTAAACATTATGGCTTGTTCAAAAATGAAGTGACATAATATATTAGCTGGTCAAACAGCTTCTAGTAGTCAGCTTAATATAGTGGAATACACTCAAATGCACTGCACTTAACGTTACAGCAACTAACAGGAAAAATCAAATATCAGTAAAATTAACCTCAAGCACGCAATACAGTGGAAGAGCAACCGGGAAGTAAGAAGAACCGGGAATGTTATAGTAATAAACGCGGTTCCACATGATCAGCTTATCAAAATATTGCATGTGTACAAAATAAGTAATAAAATAACAAATTTTCTTCATAAATTTATCTCAGCAGGAAGGTCAAAACCAGTACTAGTACAATTAGCCCTGAACGATGTAGCTATCTTGATTCGTGTTTGTATGCTGTGGTATGTAGTATAGTTACCATTATGGTGCTGTTAAATTCTTGGCTTGTTCGGTCATGTTAATATATTGTTCTTTTATTCCAATCTCGTTCTGAAGTATACCAACAAAATGTTCGCCAGAACGGGGTTAGAATAGAACAAAAAAGCATTAATAAGTCGAAGCAAGGTTACCTTATGATTACCTTAGCATCGTCGGTATTTACGTTAGTTAACATTAAACCGACCGCAAATTAATAGATGTTCATAATTAGAGTAAGGTAATTGAAATAAACCTATCAGGTTTCTTACCAACACGTCAATGTGTACCGTACACCCGAAGGCGTACGACAAATGAAAGAATCACAATGCAGGTATATTTAGAAATAACCGCCGTGATCGCATGATACTCCTAATACAGCTCCAAAGCAGCAACGCTAAAAGAAATTACCGAAAACTGAACGTGATCTAAAACATAAATTATAAAATTCTCATAGATACAACTGTGCAAACCTGCACAGTCTGACTATTAAATAACGAGAATTTTTAGGAATACAAAAAAGCACACATTGCATTATGTTTAAAAGGTATTTTTTATTCAAAATAGGTTCCATTTAACTCAATACACTTTCTAGAACGATGAACCAATGCATGCTTAGATTTTTGCAATGACCTTTAAGAATGGCCTTTAGTTCCTGCGTCACAGCTGCTTGAGTGGCTGAAATGTCATCATAAAACGATCCTTTCATTGCAATTTTCTATTTAAGGAAAAGAAAATAGCCACACGGATATTTTTTACGGATATTTATAACACAGATATTTTTTTAGTAAAAAATTCACGAACTTTTAACGTGCTATGTGGTGGTGCATTACTACGCAATAAAGCAGCTGTTTTCCTGCTGGATATTCAGGCATAACACGTACAATTCTTGACCACAAACGATCTAAAACGCACTAAATAATATTCTCCATTGGCAGTTTTACCTTGTGGAACAAATTCCGTGCGGACCATTGCTTGTGAATCATAGAAAGTAATCAACATTGTCTTGATTCTTGACTTCTGAAAATGCATTTTTTTTTGTTTTGGCTCGCCTTTCGATTTACATTATGCATATTGACGCTTAGCTTATGAATCGTATTTAAAGCACCATGTTGCATCATCATCTTCATTCATTATGATCGAATCAAAGAAATCTAGATCATTTTCATTAGTTTTAGTGAGGTCTTTACATAGTGCTACACATGTGATTTTTTGGTCGTCATTTAAAGCATGTGGAATAAAATGTGCACAAACTTTTCTTTTTCCAAAATCTTGTGTCAAAATTTGACGAACAATTTCTCTAGTTGTTTTTAATCCTTCAGCCAACGTTCCCGCAGTAAAAAATTTCCGTCGACAGCAATGATTTCACGAATTTTTTCTACCATTTCAGCACGATCTTTATTTACTTTTTGGACTACCAGGTTTTTCAGCATCACTTAAATCTTCACGACCATTTTTAAAACGATTGAATCACTCATAAACTCTAGCTCTAGACATACGATCATCACTATATACTTTTTTCATCAATTAAGGTAAAGCTCAGCACATTTTGTCACAGTTTAAAACAAAATTTAATATTTGCTCTTTGTTCCATTATGTTTTTACACAATTTTTATCGTAATTCTGTAAGACTGTAACTTTAAAATCATCCGAGCCTACCAATTAGCATAAACTTGGATGCAATCGAAAAAGATGCAAAAAAGTTATATCTTTCTAATGGTATATATGTGCGATAGATGGCGCTACGTGTTCTATGACTTAAATTAAAATTCTCGTTATTTAATTGTCATACTGTGTATGCTGTAGGTCGTTGGTATTGGATTAAATTTATTGCAAAATTGCTGAACTTTCCAATTAAAAATTAGCAAACACTTTAATAACAAGTATTGTGAGAAGGTCTAAAAGATAGGTCTACAACAAGGGCTTGCAATTTCCATTAGTTGTGAAGTTACAAAATATTATTTGGATATTATTCTTTTCTAAATAGAAACGTAGCAAATTGCTGTATTAAACCAGATTTCGGTCAACACCTACGATCATTAAATAATCCAACGCGTTTAAAAATTCTAGGTCAGCATCTAGAAATTCTAAACTGTGTACGAATAGTAGGACCCGCACTACTTTATAAAAGTAAATTATGCGCGGTGAACACATAAAATAGCTTGAAATATTTGAAATATAAAACAAATATAAAAGTACTAGCGAATAAAATGGAAGGCACGAAAATATGAGGTAGAACAAAGTGGTAAATATATAGCTGTAATAACTACAAAATGTTGGTAACTGAAAAGGAGGAACGCCCAATATAAAAACATGAAAATCAACCGTAAAGCAAACCGTAAATCTTCATGACCTATCGACCTATCATTTACAGTTAGTTACAGCCAAAGTATCCGTACAAGTAGAATGCATAGGGAGACAAATCGTCAGTAATTACGGATAAAGTATGTCTTATTTGTCTTATTTTTATTGCCTAAAAGAGCCCTGTTCCAAATTAATATTAGTTTTTCGACGCTTTCCTACCTATTTGCCAATTAATAACAGGTAATGACTTCACTAATTTCGTCGCAAGCTTTAGGATGCAAATAATGAATTTTAAATTTCGAAAGAACAAACACTAGAAATAGGTCCTACATTAAAGTGTTATTTGTATAATAAGTTACTTCAGTTACTCCAGCTCTGGTTTCTTTCTCCATAACTTTTAGAGTATTGCTTGTAATATCGCCGGTTAATTAAAATTTTACTACGTGTCGGAACAACACTTTAGTAAACACTGGATGAGTTTTTGGAATGTTCGAAATGTGCTTCTCGTGAACACAATCAATAAGTATTGACGTTACCGTATGTTCTAGGGCAATTCCTTTAGGACCTAGAGGTATAAATCGCATATTTATTGCGAGATATTAATCGTAGTTTTATTGCGCGTGTCCAATTGGGATTTTTGTAATGCAGACGCGATTCAAAACTACATTGCTCTTTTCACATAGGGTACCTCAAGCGATTTTTATTGTAGCAGCGGCATAGATGTAAGATATTTAGTCTGATAATTTGTAGTAGTACTTATTTATATGAGAATAAGAATAATGAATATCACATGTGAGCTGTTATATCCTTCAATATTCTCAACTATTATTTCATATTTGCTAATGGTTATGCATGAGGTAGTGCAAAAAGCTAATATAACAAACCCAACCGTTGATCCATACTATAATGCCCTGGGATATTGCACTCACTCTCAAAGCACTTACATACTTATTCCGACACATACCGATCAATTAATAGATTAGGAGAAGTTTCGCACTTAATATTTTAACATAGGCACTGACAAAGTAATGATCACAATTATCGCTTAATAATATGCGATAAGAACGAGGTAATTCCACATAACGGTAAACAAATGTTACAAGGTCTACCTGAGTTCAAATCGTCGTTACGTGTAATTTATTCGAAATAAATAGGAACAACTTCTGTATGTGGATTATTAACGGCTGAGTCTATAAGAAAGATAATTTACATTAAAGAGGTGGCAAAAAATACTGGCGCGGTGTTAAAGTTAAAAATTTGTTAAAAAAATGAAATAAAATTTATTGAAAGTTTATTGAGATCGGATATATGATTGTTGTAAGTTTCGACAATACACTTTTGGTAGCCGCTGTATATGATTTGAAATCTGCTACACTGCCTGTACTGGTCAATAAACATTCAATAGTTGAAAACTTACAGTGGCACATATCTGTGGTAACGCTACAGTAAAATTCGCTATTTTTTAAATATTGTATTATATCTACTTTGTATTAATGGAAAAGACCATGTCAATTTCTGACGATTATTTTATTTAGAAATACATGTAAAAAAATTCTAAAACAAAATAGATACCGTGGATGCTACCAAGACCTCACTGTTCCACAAACTACGTTGCAGACATTAAACAAGCAACGTGAGGGAACACCTTTCCAAGCTTTTCGTTACGAGCTTGGGCAGAAGGCCTACTTGGACTTAAAATTAGATGAGGAACTTGTCTCCTTCTGGCTAACCGGGGAGCACAAGTTTTCTGGGTGTACCTTGAAACACTGGCGGAAGCAAATGGCGTAGCAATTTACTATTAGAAATAATCTGTCAATTCCATTTCAAAATGGTGAAGGAGGGTTTATCTATTTCTGAATCGTCCATTCAGAAATATCATCTTATGTCAGCTCCTTGGATTTCACTAACGAGAATGTGCACGGATTATTTATCATTTTAGAGAAAGCTTTCAACAAACATAACTTCCCAACTTCAGGAACGTTGTACCTCGAAAAACAAAAAGTCAAATTGCTGCACAAGCTTCCACTGAACGAGATGCAGCAATTACCATCATCGCTTGTATAAGTGCTTCTGGTCATATTGTACCAGTCTTTGTGATTTTTCGCAACTCAAACATGGCCCAAACGTTAATGAGGGGTTTGTCCAACGGGGACTGTCGGCAGAACACACCCATCTCGATGGGTTTAAATTCTTTACCAAATAGTGTACCAATTTCATTCTAGAACCGAAACTATATAAGACATCGGTATTGCTGCTCATTTCAAATGAAAACTACTCTCATATGCGTAATACGAATATCATTAACATGGCGAAGAGCACTCACATCACCATTGTGGTGAGTCTGCCTTCGCATTCCAAACAAAGACTTCAACCACTGGACAAGATTTTCATGTGTTCATTGAAATCCTGTTATAGCGAGAAATCCGTGTATGACTGCAACAATCTCATCCTTTTGTAACATCTTACTACATCATGGAGCTGTTTGGGAAAGCTTATCTTAAAATGCACACACGAGCAATTGCAGTGAAGAGACTTTATTCCCACTGAAACTGAAGCTGCACAAAAATATGCAGCACACTATCTTTTCAAACTCAACCATCTCGGCCAACTTATCAAAATTTGTCCCCACGAACGCACTCTCTTTCATCGTCTGATGATGTAGTTGCTTCACTCTCCAATCAGTCATTTGTTATTGGGCCATCCTCATAATTAAGGCCATTTAATATCTCTGTAGTAGATAAGTCCTCAAATGCATTTTTGAAAAGAAGCTGATTCTATGGTCTGTAATTTATGTAGGAACACAAAAACATAAAAATAAACCTTAAAATGGACAAACTAAAATTGGAGCAAAGAAAAGTACTAAGAAGTACTATGTTTTTCTGACTCTGAGAAAGAACATACTGAACCCAAGTTTGACGATCGTGACAGCACACTTGGATGACTTCTCTGCTGACGGAAGAGAAGAAACGTGGATACAATGTTTTCAGTATCAAATGTGAGCACACGCAGAATGTGCGGAGTCACCAAAGAATAAGTATGAATGCGATTTCAGCAAATAAAAGCTGCAGACACTATTCTCATAATTTGAGAAATCCATTTGAGAGAATACTAATTTCCCAACTTTTGCAAGTTTTGCATTTTTTACCTTCTTATCTTGATCCTTAGATATTTTAGGTTGTATCAACATATTAACGTCTAACGTAACTAGAAACTCTTTACGATTATCCAGAAACTACGAGGTATGATCAAATAGTTCCCGGACTAACTCTGTACATCGAGAACGCACAATATTGCAGACTGGCACCGATAGATGGCAGTAGGCACATGTTAAATTGATATTTCAACTGTCAAATTAACGATTTAACTGCCAGATTGACGTTTCTACTGTCAAACCTTCGTTTCAATTATCATATTGACGTTTCAAATGTCAAATTAACATTTCAAACGGTTAAATTGATGTTTCAAATGTCAAACCTCAACTGTAAAATTGACGTGTCAACTGTCAAATTGACATTTCAACTGTCAAATTGACGTTTTAACTGTCAAATTGGCGTTTCAACTGTCAAACTGACGTTTCAACTGTCAAATTGGCGTTTCAACCGTCAAATTGATGTATCAAATGTCAAATTGACGTTTCAACTTCTTAAAATGTCAATTTGACATTTGAAACATCAATTTGACGGTTGAAACGCCAATTTGACAGTTGAAACGTCAATTTGACAGTTAAAACGTCAACCTGACAGTTGAAATATCAATTTAACTGTTCAAACGTCAATTTGACATTTAAAACGTCGATTTGACATTTGAAACGTCAATTTGACAGTTCAAACGTCAATTTGACAATTGAAACGTCAACCTGGCAGTTGAAATGTTGAAGCAGTCTGGTAGCTGAATCGTTAATTTGACAGTCGAAATATCAATTTAACAGTTGAAACTATGAAATGTTTTAGTTGCAGTCTTGTAAGTTAAAGCAAAATTTCACACGCGCGCTGTTCTTTTTTCTGTCCTTCGTAAAAATCGCAGCGCTGCATAATTGCACCTCAACACAAACGTGAATAACAAACCAACTAAACAATGTAACACGCTGTAACTTGCAACACAGTATCGTGAGACATGTGCCTACTGCCATCTATCGGTGCCAGTCTGCACTATTTTGTGTTTTCGATGTACAGTTAGTTCCGGAACTATTTGATCTCACTTCGTATTATCAAGTTATCAATCTCAGGTATTTCCACATAACTATCGAATTTACTACGGTTCAAAGTTTGCCAGTTGACCTTGTCTTTAACTCAACTATGCTTTCCTCAAAATTAGAATTTTTATGTGAATACCTGTAGGGTAGAATATCATCTTTAGACACAAATCACTTTCTTTAGTTACTTCTTTCACAAGAAACCTGCACATACTTCCGCTTTTCTGTCTCAGATGTATATCGAAGTTTGATAAAAGATACGCGATATTAAAAAAATTCACCTATTTTTTTGTTATACCTCGCATTTATGATCGCCTGGTGGGTAGCATTTTATCGTTGGATATTACAACAGTTTTTAACTAATCGAAATAAATCTCGTGTTGCTATCTAACTGTGCAAAATTATAAGAATAGGGAATACAATAGCGATGTCTAATGTTCCTTATCGCATAAAAACAAAAACTAAATCTTACTGTAAACAGAAGAATGGCTACGTATAATTTATTCAACGTAAACAAACATCTGGATGAACCGTCAATAATTGAGGTAGCTCCCAAAAGCGGCGACAAAAATGCGCACGACGAATTTTAAGTTTGCCTTACAGTTAGGTCAATTTACTCGCAGCCACTTTTTCACTTGGCCACGTGCGAAACGGCTGTAGACGCTATTTAGCATATAGAATTACAATCTCGATACGGATCACGGTGATTGTCGGAAGCGAAATAAAGGACCCGGCGGCGTTTACGGCTCGACAGCTCTCACATACCGATGCTTTGTTCCTACCTTGATGTGTTGATCGATTACCATATGCGGATTTTCGTAATATGCACGTTGTTGTTAGCAGGAAGTTTCAATAGCTTCTGCAGTAGCAATTTTTAGAAGTAATTCATGTCTTAAAACCGCGAAAACTATTCTACATTGTATACTCCAAAGTATACCTGATGAGATGGTTGGTAGCCATCAGTAACACTTCCCTATAGGTCGTTGTTTCTTTCCTTATTTTTCTGATCAAATGAACGTGATATTATACATGAAAATTACATATACATTGTTCGCCTAATGTACTAGTGCTATTAGTAAAAAGTTTTCTGATTTATAAATGAACTAGGTGTGATAATTACATTCCTCTCTTACAGCAAATAACATGTAGCAAGAGGAAGATAACATGTCTAATCGGAAAGCTAGTTAAAGCAATTGTCTTTCTATCTCTCTTTACCGTCGATCATTCAGTCTCAGTGAATTGTTTCTCTCTGGACGCCTCGTACGTTCCCCTGCATATACTTCAGTTTGCTGGTGTCTTGTTCTAGCCGTGCCCATCACGATGTAATTGTATACAAGGCTTTGATATGTAACGTAGGTTAAATAGAACGCTACTGACTGTATTTACAATATACTTGCGGAAAATGATGAAGGAATTATTAGTTTTTATTTACGTCGCACATTTGCGCTTGCTATATTACAACTAACGACGAATTAAAGTAGTTCGTTACAGAAAATATATCAGATAAGGTGTGTTTCCAAGTGTCTAATAGGTTTATTTGTTTTTGGTGTGTTGGTTTTGAAGTTTTCCGACACAATATAAAGTACGTATTTAATTTTTCTTAAGAATGTTTTTCCTTGCTTCGTCTTAATCTTAGTGGGTTCGATGCATTTTGCCTGCTTATTAGTCGATATCTTTCAGCATTGCGCTATTTTTAGTGTCTGTGAAGTTGGCACGCCAAACTATCGATATGAAAAAACCAAGTAGGGTTCTAGTAGCTCTTTTTGTAGTTCTGCAGTTCCTTCATTACGAAACAAATAGTTCTGCAACGATATACCCGAAAAATCAAAAATCAAGAATCAACGTGCTATGACGCGAAGTTAGCACGTCGCCTCTCCCTCTAAGGTACAAGAGGCAATCAAGTATTCCAGTTTCTAGCAACAGTTCCCGTTAGTTCTACCACAGCCTTGTTTCGGGATCCAATTTTAAAAATAATATTCCAACATTAACCACTTTTTTTTGTAAATTTAAAATACCGCAATGTATGTTCTGGATGAAAAAGCGACGCGCTGACAAATGTCCGCTAATCTAGCGACGAACTATAAGAAAACGAATTCTCGTTCGATTTCTTATAGTTCTGTCTCACTTACATTTTTAAGAAGAGCTTCGGCAGCTAAACATTGTTAGACAATTGTTAAACAATTGATGAAACGCGCTAGTTTTCAGAGTAAAAGTGACATGGTGATAAACTTATCGACTTTTAGCGAGAGTACTAGATGCGTTTCATAAAGTCCCATGCCCTGCGATTAGTTTTGCAGACAGTTAAATAACGACAAGGTTAAATATACTTAAACGATTGCTGATTAAACCTTTCAGCGCGGTGCCGAATATAAACGGCGCGCTTGTAATTTACCCCTAGAATGTTCTAAGTATCGCTGTACTTTTTTAAAAGTGTTGTAACATGACAACTGTTAATACACAAAGTCATGACGGCGACGTGTTTCAATGTGTTTCATTAAGGAAATTTAGGAGTATCCGTTATTTCCTAAAGCGTCCAATTTTATTTTGCGCTTTCTCCGAAACAAAAGCTTATTAGCCCAAACTTCTTTTGTTTATAACTCTCCTTTGGTATAAACTATCGAATGATTTATGACTGACGCGAAGCTTGGTTTAGAGAGTTTTGGTTTACGCAAATATTTTAGTGTTATTGGCTGTGGATTTTTTTCAGACCGTTGTTGTCATTCGTGTAATGATTCGTGGAATTTCATCATCGTTATGTCATACATGTAAGCAGTAATACGAGAAAGGCGAGTGCTCGCTTTGTATGATTAGCGGCCACGATTTAGTTAAATTTGAGCTGTCGTTTAAGCTGGAAGATTTTCATCTGATAATTAGAGCTGTCAATTAGATCGTGCCTCTGAAAGCTTGGGCTTACTTTTAATGACCTGCGGCATTTTCCCAATACGTCATATTATTGTGATGGCGAGGTTTTGCAATTGCGAGAATTTTAATTTAAATCATAGAACACGTATCGCCATCTATTGAACATATATAATGTTAGAAAGATACAACTCAACTCTTTCGAACGCACCCAAGCTCATGTAATCGAATCACAGATTACAACGTTACAGCCATTTGAATAACGGTAAAAATTGTGTTGATGTCGTAAAGACATAATGGAACAAAGAGCAAATATTACATTTTGTTTTAAACTGGGAAAAAATGTACTGAGACTTACGAATTGATGAAAAAGTGTATAGTGCTGATTGCATGTCTAAAGTTCATTGCATGTGAGTTTATGAGTGGTTCAAACGTTTTCAAAATGGTCGTGAAGATTTAAATGATAATGACCTGGTCGTCCAGAAAGCAAAAATCGTGCTGAATTGGCAGAAAAAATCGGTGAAATCATTGCTGACGACGAAAATTTTACTCTGAGAATGTTGACTGAAGAATTAGGAACAGGAACAAGGAAAGTGTTCGTCAAATTTTGACTCAAAATTTGGGAAAAAGAAAAGTTTGTGCACGTTTTGTTCCACATGCTTTAAATGACCTAAAATTGCTTGTGTAGAGCGTTATAAAGATCTCATTAAAAATGCTGAAAATGATCCAGATTTTCTTGATTCGATTATAACTGGTGAGGAAACATGCTGCTTTAAATATGATCCAGAAGCTAAGCATCAATCTACGGAAAGTCGAAAGGCGAACCAAAACAAAAAGAATGCGTTCTCAGAAGTCAAGAATCAAGACAATGTTGATTACTTTTTATGATTCACAAGGGATTGTCCGCAAGAAATTTGTTCCACAAGGTAAAACTGTCCATGGAGAATATTATTTAGCAGTTTTACATCGTTGGTGGTAAAGAATTGTACGTGTTAGGCCTGAATATCTAGCAGGAAAACAGCTGCTTTTATTGTTTGATACAATGTTTACTCTAAACAATATTTAGAGGCCAAAACTCTTCTTCAAAATGTAAGTGATACATTAAACAAGAAAATGAATGAGAATTGTCGGTAGATTGGCGGACATTTCTCAGGGCGTCGCTTTTTCATCCAGAGCATACATTGGGATGCTTTGAATTTATAAAAAAAATGTTAGAATACTTTTTTAAAATTGGACTTTCAGACAGAAGTCTGGTAGAACTAACGGGAACTGTTGCGAGAAATTGGAATACTTGATTGCCTCTTGTACCTTAGAGGGAAAGACAACGTGCTAACTTCGCATCCTAGCACGTTGATTTTTGATTTTTTATTTTTCGGGTATATCATTGCAGAACTATTTGTTTCGCAATAAAGGAACTATAGAACTATAAAAAGAGCTGCTGGAACTATACCTGCTCATTTCATATCGATAGTTTGGCGTGTCAACTTCATAGACACTGGTAGAAGAGGTGATTGAGTGGTCAGCACGTTCGCCGGATTTATCGCCGCAGAACTTTTTCTTTCGGGGTTATCTAAAGAGTCGAGTGTATGTTGATCGCCCAAGAAATGTGTAGGATATAAAAACAAAAATACGTCCCGAAATGCAAAATATCCCTACCGAGTACTTAAGAAACACTCCTACAAATTTTAAGGACCGAATGTGTATTTGCATAGAAGTAAATGGTCACCACTTTGAGCACTTGTGAGACACAAGTGTTCAAAAATTTTATTAACAAAAATACACAAACGGTTACTAAAATGAAGTTTCTCTATTTTGTTAATGAAATATTCTTCTGACAATAAAGTTTTCTTTTTCTGCTGCTGTTTACATTGTATCAGAAATGTTTGAATTGTGTCCTTGAGGAATAGTTATAAAAAAGATTCTTGCCATTTATGTTAAAATGTTCGAAAGCACATCCGACTTACATACCCAACTTGGCGGTTCAACCAGCCGCATTTTCAAAGCCAAAAATCTTTTTTAAAGCTTAATTTTTTTTGTTTTAATAAATATAAAATTATGCATGTCAAACATTACTGAATTCTGAACAAAATGCCGCTTTCAAAAATCTTTTTTTCGACCCATACGTAGTGCTACTTAAAAAAATCAAGTTGGCTTTGTATCTCACAAAGAAATGAGGACACAGAGTCAAAAAAATACTGAAGATAGGATAAAATTAGCCTTACCAGTGTCCCAACTATCAAGAAGATCCCGCCATCCGTTTTCAAGATATTTGACCATTTTCAGACTTTTCAGACACCCTGCATACGATTATTGTTGTCGGTAAGAGTTTGTGGGATGCAGAAAGTTTTTTATCGAATATCACGCGTATTACGGTTTGACGATAAGGTCGATTATCAAGGAGAGCAAGTGACAAATTAGCCCCTATAAGAGAGTTTTGGGAGATGTGGATAAAAATTATGCCTAAGTTGTATTGAGGGGAGCAAAATGTTGCATGTGATAATTTTTTCACGTCCAGAAAATTTGGTGAAATGCTCCATATATGTTAAAAGAAAACTTATAACATTAGGAACGGTTAGAAAGAATAAACCCGAACGTCCCGTGACTACAATAACTAAAATACATAGATCTACTTTTTATTTTACCAAGGACACCACAATTGTGTCGTATGTACCTAAACAAATAAACACGTTCTTCTCACGAGCACAATGCACTATGATAAGGAAATGAGCAGAAGGGACGACAAGAAGCCACAAATGATATTAGATTATAACTCTACCAAAGGGGCGGTTGATACGTTAGATCAAAGTATTGCAGCATATGCTTGCAAAACAAAAACCAATCGAAGACCTATTATTTTGTTCTACAATATACTTGATATTAGTACTTATAATGCACTTGTATTACGGAGAGAAATAAATCTGGATTGGAATAGCAATGTTCTGTACAAGGGAAGACTATTTCTGCAAGAATTGAACAAATTGGTGGAAACTTCCTGTTTGATGTAAAGGAAACATAAACCTCGTACTCAACAAGCTACTGTCGTAATAATGAAAATTCAAGATCAACGTAGCGAAGTAGCAGTACCATCTACATCTAGTGCAATCCGTAAAAATAAAAGAGCACGATGTAATATGCGTCCATCAAAATGTGATAATAAAATAAGTAAAACCTGTTGTAAGTGTAATACATATTTGTGTAAGATTTATGTGGTGTGTTATTGTTATCAGTGTAAAGATTAGACAATAATTGGACACACATTAGAATTTATTTGATAATATTTCTTTTTTTAGATTTAGTGTTTGTAACATTTTTTATTATAATACATCTTACTTTTGTTACTAATAAGATTACTTTTCATCGTTGCTTGCGCTTATGACCCGAAGGACTAGAACTGTATAGTAAAATTAAGGTGAACAGCGGTTAAGTATATTAGCACGTACGCATGTTAACATCAAAGTCTATCCTACCAGTTTTACTACGATTTCACTAGCCATTCAGTGGGACACAAAGTATCGTAAATTTCACTTCCTCGATGCCATATTATACATACCTATGTTACTCCAAAAATACACAAACAATATTTCTCCCCTTCAAAATTTATAACACCCCGGATTGCAATCTCCGGAACCGAGGTCGTTGTAAAACAAACACCAGTGCTGCCATTTGCGCGTCTTTCCAGGGATGATGCACAGTGCAAACATGCCCCGCCGTGCGTCAGTATTAATCACGGCACCGTAGCGGTTGGTCGCGGCTCTTCACCACCCGTGTTTGGTATTCAGCACCGCGTCCTTATCGTGCGAAAGCTGCGATCACCTGCTACCTCGCGGAGACGCACGCCACCTCAGCTTTCTTATTCCGTTAGATCGCTTGCTAACTAACTTTCTCATTGCGACGGCACATCACGTGCGGGGGTTGCCGTAACGAGAACGTAATTAGTCCTCCGCAACGCGTTATGAACGACAACGGTTCGGTATCGAACTGGCTCTTGGATTGTTAACGATATTCGGAGGTAGATACGGAGGTAGTGCTGGAGGCAGAACTACTAGAACAATTCGAGCTTCGTGTATTTTAAATATGTAATATTAATATAATTACAAATACACAGCTGATTTTAGTAGATAGGCTTCTGCCAAACTTGTACGCTTTAACGGTAACATACACATGTAAATGTCTGGATTTTAATGGTTGCTGGATATTTTCCAAATTCATTACTTCAGTTTCATTCAGGTTATTTTGAAGTGCAATTGGCAGTGAATTTTCATGTAATAATAATCTTCTATGTGTCTGCTGTTGCACCGAAAATTGTACTTACCGTAACAAAACGTCTCTTATCGGTAGCATCGCATGATGCTAACTTGAATAGCGAAACGTGCATGAAGCAGTTGTTTTCAACTTTTGATGAAGTGGTAACATCGTTTAACTTTGTTTCGAAGCCAAGCGCATGATTCACTTCGTTCATTTATGAAAAAAATAAGTCATTTTTCACTTTTTACTGAAACAAGAAAATAAATTCACCTCCGAGAAGAATTCGAACCTGCGACCTTCTGTTTTAGTTGGTGTGCGCGAACGAGGAAGAATAAGAGAAGTTTTAGAGGCCTTCGATACCTCAAGGATATGTTGAAAATCTCCTATTCGGAATTGAATTTATTTTCATATGGATGTCGTGGACATTTCGTTCAGATATGAAGTTAAGTAGTTAATTATTTTTTATTAAGCGAGAAAATAACTACCTCTGAGCAGGAATCGAATCTGCGACCTCTGTTTTCATGACAGACGCTTTTTTAATCTGAGCTATGTGGTGGTATACTCACTCTTCTTTCTCCTTCCCGTTGTTAGCCGGTCTAGAAATACGCATATACCCAAGGCAAATCTACTATTACAGTATTCTTAGACGTGGTCAGTTGCGTGGAAAGATCAAATAACCTTGGGAGTATTTATTTATTGATATAGAAGGTGCTTTTGTTCGTACCACTTTCGCCAGCATCAAAGCTACCCTTTTACAGAGGGAAGTACCAGCAGTAGTTGCTGGATGGATTTGTACTAGGTTAGCTAACAGGACGGTTAGTACAAGGGTAGGAAAATCTACTGTTGAAAGGGCCGTGGTAAGAGGATGTCCTCAAGGCGGAGTGTTGTCACCACTCCTATGGAACCTGATTTTGTATAGTCTTATACGTAAACTGCACGACTCTTATTTTAACATATCAGGATTCGCTGATGGTCTTGTTATCCTGGTTAATAGGAAACACGAAAGCATCCTTTGTGACAGGATGCAGGAAGCACTCAATATTGTTGAGACGTGGTGCAGAGGACATTGTTTGTCAGTTAATCCGGCAAAGACTGAAATGGTACTCTTCACTAGAAAACGCAACGTAGGCAGCCTTAGGCTGCCTAGCTACGGTAACACTCAGCTGTCCATATCCAAGAAGGTGAAATACCTTGGAGTTATCCTTGACAGCAGGCTAACCTGGAACTCACATGTAGAAAATAGAGTGCAAAGGGCCAATAGTGCGTTTGGCCAATGTCGCAGAGCTATCGGTAGAACTTGGGGTCTCTCACCTAAGATAGTAATGTGGATTTCCAAAACATTTATTAGACCAATGCTGACATATGGCGCTGAGGTCTGGTGGAATAAAACCAATCAGACCACTGCTGCTGGAAAATTAGGCAAGGTACAAAAACTGACATGCCTTAGCGTAAGAGAAAACCATGCGATCTAGCCCAACTGCTGTGATGGAAAACATGCTCTTCCTACCACCACTTGATGTTTACATCGAGGAGCTGGTGTTAGCAGCGATGATTAGACTACGCACAGTGGGTTATAACTGGGATTATGGTCGTTGGGGAAATGGTACAGCCTGCGGAGGGCTGCAGTTGATAAAACTCCCCTCCTACAGTGTTGTATCGACAACATGTCGCCCCGCTACGTCCTTTATAGACAACACCAATGTTGGTGATGATACTGTAAAGTGTACAGGTAAGATCAAGATCTACACAGATGGATCCAAAAGAAAGAATGGTGCAGGGGCGGGGGTCTTCTGTTATGATCTTCGGCTCCGGCAGTTCCTACAATGGGACAGGTTTACTACTGTCCTACAGGCAGAACTGGTCAGCATTCGCACTGCGGCGGAGTATATTACACAACGCAGTATTACAGGTAAGAACATAATGATACCAACACTCTTCCAAGTTATATCACTCTTCCAAGTTATATCACTCTTCCAACACTATTCCAAGAATATTATGAAGTTCTCGTACAGGCGTCACACCACAACAGTGTAACTCTTTGTTGGATTAAGGGACATAACGGAGCTCTAGGCAATGAGCACGCGGATAAGGTAGCCCGTAGGGCAGCAGCTCGCACTGCCTGCTGATCCGAGCCTGTAATTGCACCCACCAACAGCACCGTGATTACTCTAGTCAAGTCCAGAACCATCGAGAAATTTACGGACCGATGGTACAGAGCACCTGGTTGTCTTCTAGCCAAAGAAATTATGACCTATATTAGCGAAAAGAACACCAGGAGACTATTACAGCTATCCAGGAAGAACCTACGCCTCATCACTGGGTTTTTCACTGGACACTGTGCGGTACGGAAGCATTTGTTTAATATGCGACTGGTGGAAACATCTACCTGTAGATGTTGTGAGCAGGACGAGGAGACGGTGAGACACAGGACCAGGAGACGGACATTCTGTGCGAATGTGCGGCCCTAGAGCAACTCAGGGCTAATATCCTAGGGGAATGGTGGCCGACCGCAGTTGGAATCAGGAGTACTCCTCTGGGCTCTGTCCTAACCTTTGCGAAAGCAATGAGCTGGTTGACTCAACCAGAGTGAGTGTTGAGAGGATGCACAAGGGGCCCGCTGGGGCCTAAGCGCTGTAGGACTTTCCTACCCTCCCACATCCATACATACATAGAAATTGTTGCTTAATAAAATGTACTTAATTACTTAATAATTTCATATCTGGGCGAAACGTCCACGGAATCATAGCAAATACCGGTTTTTCACTGTTCACACCTTTCAAAGAAAAATAAAACACTCTTGAAATGGCATACTTACAAGTATATGCAAAAATCCAAAAATCAATTTTTTGGACTTTTCTAACTAGACATGACATAGAATATTTAATATCTAGAAGCTGACTTGAATTAAAATTTAAGTTTTTATCGTTTCTATCGCGGTGGTCTGTTCAGATCCCGGTCCGCTGTTTACGTCAGTTAAAATTAATTCCAGTTTGTTATCAATAAAGTCGAGGATTCACATATATTTCATACACTATGGGATTCTCCGTTCCACTAAAGGATTATAAAAGTATCAGTACAGGTTCCCCGCGTTAGCGGGATACGGCTTAGTTTAGAGATTATGATTGTTCCGCATTTAGTCGCCAGTTAAAGGCTGTAAAGTGTACAAAGTTTTGAAAATGAGTACCTTTTTGTTTTGAAATAGAAATTCGGTTACTGAGTAGTATTACAACTAACGAAAGCTTTCCAAAGTATGTAGCCAAAGATGGAACAGAATGGTTAAAAGTTCCACAAAATGTGAAGGTTGGGCGTCCAAAAACCAATGTTCGGATCCAGGCCTTAGGATTTTCAGACAACTGTGCTGATATTTCAAGTATGAGTGGCGCTTTTTTCTCCTCCTATCTCCTGATATGCTGAACGTAATTGTAACCCATATAAACAGAAAAGCATAAGCATTTTACAACAAATGGAATATTGAAAATCCAGATATAACTCAAAACTATTTACATGTTGATTCTGCAGAGATTGAAGCTTATATTGGATTGCTGCTTATACCTTGATCCCTTCACAGTACTAAAGAGATTGTCGATATGCTTTGGTGTCAAGACACTTCTTGCTGTCGCCCTACAATAGCTGCTACAATGTCAAGAGATAGATTCAAGCAAGCTACTTCATTTCTGAGCTTTGATCCTTTTTTCCAATTGTAAAACATCTCTCAATCCAGGCAATCACTTGTGTGTAGATGAGCAACGTATACCACTGATGGGTAAGGCTCCGTTCCGAGTTTATATGGAGAGCATACTTGATAAGTATGGTATAAAAATATGGGCTCTTGTACACTGCAGTACTTCTTACATTGCAAATATGCAAGTTTATTTGGGCAAGTTTTTCGGATCGGTGAATAGAAAAAACAATATACTTAACTTATGTTTCTATTTGTTTTTAGGGAAACAAGGCAATAAAACGAGTTCACAGCTTGCCGGCAAATTATGGGGAAAAAATATTACTCTGTGTGGAACCCTTCGAAAAAACAAAACATTTATTCCCAAAGAACTTTTGCGAGCACCTTATAAGAAGAAAGTTTCGAGTATGTTTGTGTTTAGAAAAAATAGAACCTTAGTGTCTTAGTTTTGAAAGATAAAGCGGCCATCATCCTTTCAAGTAAGCATACTGATGATAGTGTGACTGGTGAAGAACAATTTTACAAACCGGATATCATTACGTTATAATGCAACGAAAGGGGTTGTCAATACCATAGATAAATTAGCAAAAGAATATTATGTGCAGAGAAGGACAAATCGCTAATCAATGGTAACATTTTCTCATCTTATAGATATAGCGTATAAATTCTTATAAATTGTGGTTGCTAAAAATCCAGATTGGAACAAGAACAGCTTAGATAAACGCAAACTGTTTATCCTGACATTAGGCAATGAACTCATGAGGAACAACATTTTCCGACGATATAATAATAAATGCTCATCTGAATAAAAAACGTCACATGACAAATGTCTTTCTCGAACTACAGAAGCACATAGAATACAGAGTTGAGCAACGAAATTACACCAGGGGCGCAGCTACATGCGTTAAAGAGGAAGAGACAGAAAATTCAGAAAAACGTGTTCGAAGTGTAACAAATTCGTATGTTTGGAACACTCAAAACCGGAATCAGTTTGCAAAAATTGTACAAATACTATGTAATTACTTAGTTACTATTTATTACTAGTTATTATTTGTGTGGAATTTGAGTGTAGTTATTTAGTTAAACTTATTGTCATTAGTTTTGACTGATACATGTATTATATTAAACACAAAAATACGACTAATTTTTTAGGTGAATAACGTAGAATTAGGCGATGCACCGCATGGGGTTCACCTGGACCCCCCGGCTCGTCTTCTTTTGCAAACGCTTGATAGCCCAAGGTTAATGTACCGGTTTCCTTCCATAGGCCGTAAAGCCATATCACAGGGTTTAGAATTTTTTTGAACCTTTAGCTTGGAAACAAAGTTTTAAACCAAAAAATTTTTTGAACCAATTTCACTTTCATTCAAGTTTATACTGAATTTAGTGAAATTTTGAAGCATATGCGTTGGTTATAACGCCAGCAAAGGCATTAATAGTGTTTTAATCATTTCGAACAGGTAGTTTAGAGATCCTTATTATGTAAACGGTTCGTGTTTCGTAATTGCCTTTCCGGGTAATCAAACGAATGCGAACTGCTGCAGCCTTTCTCGAATTTTTTTATAGATTCAGTAGACACTAATGACAAGTCCACTTTCATTAAAACTTCTTTAGATCTAAGTAATATTCTTGAATAATGCGTTAAGTATTAACTGTATGCGATGTTTAAGTTTATTTGGATTTATTCGTTTCGTTAGTTTGAACACTGTGAATTAAATCATAAATTCTAATTTTTGACCTATATTGTATATTTATATTTTATTTTATTATAAAAGAACAATTACGTGACATCGTAATAATCGAACAAACTTTATCTATGCAATAATCGAAATAAGTCATAAATAGGACTCCAACAAGCATCTAGAACTACGAAGAGTAGTTCGCCGGGTCGGGTTAGGTATAGTCATCCAAGGCTAAAGTGGTTTCAATGACTCGACAATAATACTAATGATTTGTAATGGTTCGTGTACTTATGATACTTTTGGGATACCTACAACAGAGCGAATTCTAACCCCAGCATAGCTAATTCAGTATGAAAATATTTTTTTAGCATATTTTAAGATTTTACAAGTCCACAAACTTAATTATTTATTTATTAAATTCTATTTAATATAAAATATATGTACTAAATATAAACTAAATGGCCAAAAAAGAAATAATGCGTTATCATAGCTATCAATTTCTGTATCACTATCATCATCGGTTGAGGGTGACACTTGAATAATAAACTCATGGGTCTGTAGAGAAACATAAGAGCTGTCTACATAAATAACATGCTTTGTGCAGGTTTTCCATAGCTCACCACTTATATTGGATACTCCCTTTTTTATTAAATCTACAACACACCACTGCTCAATTATCGCGGAGTAGCCGGTAGCAAGTGCTGCTAAAATCATGTTTCAAAGAGCGTAGAATCCATATTGCAGTGATAATCAACTGAACAATTTTTTATTTCTTTTGCAGATACAAGAAAGCCCCTATCGACCCCCAAACACCACTTCCAACAGAGCCCCTATCTACCCCCAACTACCATTTCCAACAACGTGCAAAATTATAGTGCGCTTCCTACCTGATGCTGGAGTATTAAAACAGCAGTTGCTAGTTTCATCTGATAAGCCCTATTTAACTACATCGTGACTACCGTACCATGTTTGAACTAAATACACAATGTAGCGCCCTTCTTGCTTATTTCTGTGGTGTAATTCCATCTCATCATTTTAAGCGGGGAGTCTCCATGATAAACATGCGACCAATCAACGCTTTGAGGATAAACCTTCTAGATATTGTCTGAAGGTTTCTTCGGAGTAATTCACTTCAACGCGAATTCCAATTGTCTCGTTTTTAATTTATTACCGTGGGAACTTAGTCGTTACCGTACATTCGCTATATGATTCGTTTTATTTCAGTTTCAAGTTCAGAAATTCTTGAAAACTTTCCAATACTTCGATTAATTCTTTCTAAAGTGTCCGCAGCCAAAATTATTCGCATATTTGTAGAGGGTATTTTCGTTATTTCACTGATGGCAATCAGTGAATTAACGAAACAGATTACCATAACAGGGTTTGAGCAATCTCTTTCTATCAAACCATTAAAAACAATTTTTACACTATTAACTTGTTTTGCATTCAGCGAAGTACGATGATTTCTTTTTTATTCATTAACATGATCTTCGCTGCCTTCATCAAGTTCAACAGAATCTTCTTCAGTTTCACATAACAAAAAGCACCGTTGCAACGAACACGTAAAGCAACACGCCACAATGTCGGGTTTCAATAACGTAAATTGAATATTATACCTCGTGATAACAAAATGGTTCCTTCATCTGAAAAAACGGTTGGTTGAATTAAATTAAATCTTTTTGCTGAGTATCTGTTAACGACATCTAGTCGGTGAACGTTAATCTATATATTTATGTCGGGAGAATTCAACGAAATATATAATTAGTATGTTTTGGTAAATTAAGAAAAGGTTAAATTTAATTAACTTCATAGTCGAGTTAACCTAAATTGGAAGCAAGCTTTTTCAACTGATTTTTTTTTATCATCACGAGTTTATTCTCGGGTTAGGTTATTACAGTCCGGTCAAGAAATGCATTCGTTTTCATCTTCAAGGCTTTCGCATCCGCTGTGATATTTTTGGAACCAGTGTTTGGGCGGTCCTCAATGCTTTACATCCCATTTTCATTGAATTCGTAGAATAGAATCAGTTGAATTTGCATTTTTCAATTTTATCTGTAGAATGGCCAGTAAGAAATAGAGGAGACTAGAAAACATTGTTATTTAAGAGCATAGCGAAATATATACCTTGAAATGACACGTTACGATGTAAATACGGGATTACAACAAAACGAGAAGTTAGAATTAAAACTAGTTTCAAAAATATAACAAAAACGTTTATTTATTTACGGATAACATAATACTAAGCCAATAAGATGAAATGACACATTAATTGCATTACTGTTTCATTCACTGTTAATGATATACCATATGTGTATTTCTATATTAATACGAAAGGGGATATTAACTCATTAAGTACTGAATTGTTTATTTTCAAAATCTTATTAGATTATTATGTAAAGTTTTGAACATATAGTGCCTTATTTATATACTTTAGGCATTTTTCCCCAAAAAATTGTTCACATAAGGTTTGATGTGTGACCATATGGTCACATTAGTCTAATAGGGTTTGTATGAAATAAAAATTCATTTTTATACTGTTGGTGAGAATATTTTATTATCATGTATGGTAACTAGCAAAGCAATGTACACATAATAGGATCTGACATTTGTTACGTTGGGTTCGTCCAACAGTATTGCATTTTTCACCTGTAATTCGTTGTCTTTTTTTATTCACTACTTCTTCGCCGAAATATTTGGTTTGGTCATACGTCAAATCAAGTGATACACCTGAAACCTCTGAACATTTTTGTGGACGACCTACACCCTGAGCAGGAACACCGTACCGTACTTTTTCAAGTAACGTTGCGGAATTTCTCTCTTGAAATTTAATTGCGGCATATAGTTTTCTCCTCCTTTCCAGAATCACGTATGTGAAAATTGGCCAATACCATTTTCCCCTTACACTGATTCTATAGGTTCGTATGTTTGCGTCCATCCGGTCTGTACCCCCCATGAAAGAATTGTACTGTACAATACGGTTCGGATGTGGAATTCCTACTCTCTTTTTCTCGGCCGAAGAATATCTGCTTGTTATTATTATAGGATAAGGACCATGATTTGTAAAGGCAACTAACACAACTGGGTTATCCATTCACCTTGCTATTAGAACTACATGCTGTTCATTCAAATCAAAACCATATTCTCCCCGATTTCTTTTCTTCATTGCTTTTGCACATGCATTAGGGCAATTTTTAGGCACACGATTTTCCTGAATCGTATTTGTGACTTTGTGACCAAATTTTTTTAGGTGAATATAGATTGTTGAAATAGAATTTAAAAGATAATAGTTTTGTGCGTGGATATAAGTCAGCTATTAGTTGAAGAAGTGGTGCTATAACCTTTCAAAACTTCTTCTGATCTTCTGCGTAGAAATTCGGAATAAACTTTGTAGCCAATTCTTATAGGCCTATCACGAATATATTGCTTACATCCTGTGATGCGCACTACGGCGGAGGTCCGGGTATTCTGGCACCTGTAGTGCGCGTCACATTTTTGGCGCCCAACTTGGAGGACACGGCTACACCCACGTATCCACAATAGCGTCAGCAACAACGTTAGGAGTGCACACAAGATGTCGTAACAAGATGTCATGAAAGGTGCCCCTAAAGATGCTTCAAAAAGGGATGTTGCTAAAAAGACCTAACGAAAAATATAAAACTACTCTTAGGAGAAAAATACGGCTAGATTCCTTTAAAAAGAAGGATAATTTCCGTCCCGCATACCTTACGAAATGAAACGGTCTCTCGTAATTGATGATGCAGAAAGATTAAATCCGGCACACGATCGAAAGGACGTCATCCTGATCCTCAATGGATTCCCAAAACCAAATAAACGACGAATCGTCCCCAACTTGAAGGAAAAGGTGTGGATAATCCGCACTCACGCGAATCGAAACGTCTTCTACCACGACTTTCGACAAAATGTCTACTCCCACAGCCTTCTCTTACTGGTAATCGATGACAGCACCAGCCACAGCACTCTACGGTGTTTGACGCAGGAAAGAGAGTTTCCACGAAGAAAATCTTGCTTATACAGCCGGAAAGAAGGAAATATCATAACCAACCTAAGCACCCACTGGAAGGAACAATTTTCCCAGATGAAACAAGCCAATAAACTAAAAAAGGACAAAAGAGGACAACAAAGCAAGAAGGAGTCTAATCATGGGTAAGAAAGACATTTGAATTACAAAAAAACCACCAGAACTAATTTCAATCATATTAAAGACAATAGAGCGATTGTGCCGTTCAACGACACTAGAGGACGCCAGAAATGGGCAGAAATCTACACGACGACTCCACAAAACCAGTTCAGCGAACGACCATTAGATGCCGTTCGCCAATGTAAATCGCTAAATCTAACGAAAATGACCCGTAACAACTCAAAACCGCTGATGATTCTATCATACT
>JAWQRM010000269.1:0-25241 GCA_033557675.1 Coptodactyla brooksi
GAATTGAATAAAACTTATTTTCTATACGTATCGTAACATAATAAACAAATTACGACCAAAAGTATTTTTACGATTTTTATTTTTTTCTATCGGCGTTTAACGTGTTAACCAAGACGAAAGCTCTAGAAGTATCAGGACCATCATACTCATAAAATACCACTGCTAATGAAATAAAAGCCTTATTTGGTTTGTATTATGTACTATGTGCGTAAGTTCTCAAGATGATTGCAGTAACAATGAAAGAGATTTTCATAAAGAGACAAACTTGGGATAAACAAACTAAGAAACTGTTTACGTTTCGATGATAAAAATTTCCGAAAAAATTCCTCATTCAATTTAAAAAAGGGGTATCTTGTACAATGCTCTACACGGTGCAAAATTTTTGGAATTTTGAAATATCACTTTGGAGACATCTTCTCCAAATCTTAAGTTATTAAAAGATGCCAGAACAAAAAATTCGCATTTTCAAATTTCTAGACCTGACTACCCCCCATTTGTAACAGGTTTTTCTTTTCATCTGGTATGGACATAACGAACACGTTTCTTTCATATCCAAACATTCATCCATTAATGTCGATGGTTGACTTCTCCTAGGGTGCTTCTAATTAACGTCTGAATTTCTTAATTTATTTCTACACTTTCCAGGTTTCTTTGCATGTGAGGTTTTACGAGATTCATTGAAAGTTCTGCTATAAAGAGGCGTCTGGATGTAGGAGTAACATCTTTAAAATGTAAAAACAAACAAAATGCGTTCTTTGATGATATATCAACTAGTCTATAAAATATTGCCAAGGGCCAATAACGAGTACATCGATCTGAAAAATAATAAGCGCATTTCATATTCAGAGTATCTACACCTCCTTTTGTGGCATTGTAAAATGAGATGATTTCTGGAAATTTTTTTTCTGGGCCTGTGATTTTAGCATGGTGTGAAGAGGATAGCAACAACACAGGTTTATTCTTTTTTGGAACGTGACAAATAATCGTAAATTTGTCATCAGAGGACCTATACAAAGTAGATCCAACTGGTTTCTTTGGCGAAGGTAAAAACTGAGGAGAGATTTGGCGCTTATTTTTTTTTCTAAGTTCCTGTATAAGTTAGAACTCTTTGTCATGACTGGTGAAGTAATTCAATGGACATGAACCAGTTGTCAGCTGGTTACTGTTTGATTGTTCAATTGGTTTTACTAGACGTTGGACATGTCTAGTAAAACCCATATTTAAACTACATATTTAGAACTTCCTTTTTTTCAGCCGATAATATTCCGCCATCTCTATTTTTCCCTGTGTAGATATAGCCAGTGGAAAAATAAGAATTACGTGAGTCAAGCTGTATTTTGCCTGTTCATTCGGAATGTACATTTTAAATGTGCACCGTTCTCGGAAGCTTATCAGTATTTCATCAATACATATTGTTGGCCCCAAATTGAAACATTTGTGTGAGTTAGACACAAAATGGTAAAATAAATGATATACATAGCAGTAGCCGGATCTTCCTCCCGCGCTGTTCCTTTGTAATTAAATCATCATATCTAATGCAAAGCAGTAATGTTTCAAATCTTTTACAAGACATTACTACTGTAAAAATAGGATGACCAGTATTACCAATGATATATCAATGTCAACATTAGTGGACCAATTTAAGTAACAGCCCTAATTTCAATAACGTTCGTGTCTTTATAGTCAACAGCGTCGATGTTGTTATCAGTTGACCTTACTTTTGTCAACTTTTCATTAGTATGTACTACAATTTCATTTATAATTTCCTCGTCGAACAAGAGATCTCAAATTTTATCTATTCTAGATTTGTTTCCTAGGCTTTTCGCTGGATGCTTGAGACCCGGCAATTTTAGTATTACAAAAGCTGGTTGTGGTCATCTTGCAAGTTTTCATGTATAAATATAAAATAATAAAAAAGCCTCTTTACTTGCATAAAATTTATATACTGGAATGTTTCGTGAATACAATAATGCACTTTAAAATATGAATAGTAATAAACTATGCGACATAAAATTTACAACTGTAATGTGTAACATTACAGTACTGTAATGTGTAACATTACATACATAAACAAAGGTGATAAAATAACTTATGGCGTAAATTAACTGAACTTTCCAATAATGCTCAGCCGCACAAATTTTAGCGAGCAAATATACAGCTTTTTATATATGCTATTTTTTGTATATTATGCATGCAGATGTAAATACAGTGTGCTCTCTCTTAAGCAGACAAATAAATATATGTCAACTTATTAGAGATGTCCTCATTTGAGATAGATCGCCGATAGAGAAATGCGATACTTTGTCATATTTGTCATTTATTAAAAACAAAAACAAAGAATTTAAATGTTTTTTTTTGTTTTTAATGTAACATTTTAAAAAGTTTTTGCATGAACAAATACATATTCTATAATACATATATAATGTAAGTATACTCAATGCACTCAAACAGACAGGCGGTTCATACCCGCCCTTGGTTGTGTTTATTTTTGGTCACTTAGTAGATGTACTGTACAATATTGGTGTCATTATATAAACAATGTATAATTTGATCTTATTCTTCCTCCATCTCACCAATTGATTTGCCAATTTTGCTGTTTTACATGTACTAACTTTCTCTTCAACCTGTCTAAAGGGAAATATAAACAGTTTTCTTGGCGAAGGTTTATTAGATAAACCAAAAAAAATGTCGAGATTATAAACAATCTTGTGGTTAATGTGTTTGTTAACTCTAGGAACTACGAGACCACAGACCTCTGTTTTCTCAAATAACTTGGAATTTTCACTAGAAATTGTACTAAAAGTAATGTACCTCTTTTTAAATCGCTCTAACCAACCAGAAGATGCACTAAAATTTTGATAGTTCAACTAATCTATCAAAAATATTGGAATATTTTTTGCTCTTGCTTGGACAAACCGTTTGTACGCCACTTTGTCAATGTTCTATCCTTCGACTTTAAAAAAAAATTCTTATTGAAAAACTTTTTCATTGGCTATTTCCTTAAGAGTCCTTCCTTGTTGTTAATAATAGTTGACACCTGCGTTTTCCCAATATTAAATTTATCCGAAGTCAGCCGTAAGATTTTCACTATTGCGTACATACCTACCTACTGTCCGCTTAAGAGAGAAAAACAAAGACAAAAGCATACTAAAATGGTGTCTGTCCAGTTATAAGAGAGTCGGCTTAAGAGAGAACACTTCAATAGGAAAATCCTATTTGTCTTTTCAGTCCCTTCAAAGATGTCCGGTTAAAACGAGCATCTGCTTAAAAGGGCTGTCCGCAAAGAGGGAGTACACTATATATGTCTGGAAATTTTGTTATATTTATTTATTCGCATTGACATATTTTATATTGCTCAGTGCTACTTTTAAGAGCTTTTTATTACCTATTACGAATAAATGAACATGGGAGTAAGTCCGAATAAATTGACCTGCAACAAAATAAATTGTAATTTAGAAAACAACAAATATATTGTACAAGACATAGATGTATTGTCAACGATTGGCAAAAACAAATGAAATAACAAGAGACCTGTTGGTAAACTAGACCTGACAAAGCTAAAGAATAATGTAGAAAATTAATTTTTTTTTTTAAATCGTTATCGAAGTTCGTTATCGGCTCGGTTAACAGAAACCTTGATTAATCGAAGCTTGGATAATCGAGATTCTACTGTATTTCGAACATGGGAAAATTACATTGGGTAGCGCAGGATTCTTGAATGAATGAAAAATTAACTCTTGAAAAATGTGGGACTTTAATGAGTAAAGGTTTCTCCACCAAATACTAAAAAAACAATTGAATAAGTACAGAATATGTAAACTTTTATAACCATTCTTAGTTAGTTTGCCAACATATTAGTAAATCTCTGTGTTATTTCCGTTTTGTTATTATTTGTCATTATTATTATATGCCTTTTTGGTTGTGCTAATGAAAATTTTTTGGGATGTAGTTTTTGTTTTATAAATAAACGATCCAAATTTATAAAACATTTTAAACTAAATTTCGTTAAGAAATACCCTCCACGAAAGACCGTTCTTAATTAGTCCGTCACCACTACATATCACCGCTTCGAGCCTAGCAGGTCCAAGGCTTTATTGACCATTCCCCTTCACTTATTTTGTTTTGTCTTCTTTTTATTTATAAAATAATCTTTAATAGCTCGTAAATTTTTTAATAATCTATCCACACCATTATAAAGATTAATCCATTCTGTAAACAAATGTTTTAAAGGCCCAAGAAAATCAAAACACCTTTCAATTCTATTATGACTGCCATGAAGAATGTGACAGTTACATTTGGATAAGTTGTGGATTTAGTTCTAGAAATTTAGTGAAAATAAACGCCTTGCAACTAACATTTACTGGAGCATTGTCAGCCCCACATGTTGTCAGTCATATTTAATTCTACATTATTTAATGACAATATAATAAGTGCAAAATATCTTCTGTTGTCTCTCCTCATTATTCCTTGTAGTCAATAAGAGAATTGACCATCGGTTGCCCCTGGTTATATTTGTTAAAATAATGCACAGCAATAGTAAACCAATAGTAAAACCCGAACAGGTGGCAACACTGATGGTTAGAAAATACCTTATCGTTGTTTTCCTCTCTTAACTAAAGCTTGTTTTAAATATATATAACACTTTACTGCTTATTTTCTATTAATGTAAAAATTGCCATTGAATAATTTATAAATTAAAAATTGATGAGACATGTTTAAAGCATGCACTTAATATGCGATGAATAATATATATAGCTAATTAAATCTGTCGTTTCGTTTTGCATGCAATATTTAAACCGGCATGTTTTATATATTTCTATTAACCTTAAATTACGTTTATTTAAAATAAAACTTAGAAAAAATGTTTTGGAGGTACATTAGAACACCACACATTTAGAAACATTTTAAAAATAAGGTAACTATTTATTTTATTGATATTTCGCCTTGATATTTGAGACTAACGTTTTTCAGTATGTTACTACTATTTATGAATTCATTAAAAGCAAAAGGGAGCCTTATAATTTTGTATGTGCTTTTTGTCATTATTATTCTTTAAATTATAAACTTTTCACAATTTCACAATATGACAACTTAAGAATGGTGGTTATTGAATTTTTGTTAAATTTTGAACTGACATTTGACTTATCACTTTGTGTTAATTCAAATATACACTACATCTATCAAGACTTTAGTACCAAATTTGTTACTAAATGGAAATGCTCCTGAAGCTTAGCAATTTTACAAAGATGCTTTCATAGATGATATTAATTCTCCCCAAAAGTAAGTAAAACTATTATAAATGACTGAAGCATTTGTTTATTTTATTTGGGAAACCAGGTTGATGTAGTTTTGTTAACACTGGATATTTTTAAAAGCATTCTTAGTGTTTAAAATATCTTCCAAATATTTAACTCAAAATTAAAAAAATATTTTTAGCATTGTTAAACTTAAAATTAATCCGTTTGATTTCTTTTTAAATGGATAGAATCAACACAAATATTACATTTCTTTTTATTATTAAAGTATATCTAAAAAATCACTTTGGTGATTATGATAATTTAGATTTTTATATATTTGTAAATTAAATGTGTTAATTAGTAAATAAAAATTAATAAACGTTCAAATAGTTCAAATGGCTGAAAAAATGCCATTTCTTTAAATGGCATTTTTATAGTTTGTGTTCTTGGCATTTTTTTCTTCATCTTATAATCCCTAATATTCATTGCATTGTAATCTATTTGTTTGCCTTTTCATTATAATTATTGGAAAGAATTCTACCTATTTTTGTTTGAATTAACAGTTTCAATTTGGTTCGAGTTGAGTTCTTCAGTATTGAGTAGTTTTGTAGTGATTATTTTCAATAATTCATTTTAGGGTTTGCATTTTTATTTTGAGAATTCTGTACATTCTTATTTTCAAGTACCAATTTAGGCGTTTATCCATAATTCATCTAAGATAGTTTTTTCTTCCAAAGATTTATTTGTTAGAACCATATGTATTATTTCTCTAGTTCGACCAAGTGTTATACCAAGTGTCAACGAATCTATTAGACAAGCCACAACTTCTAGTGTATTAGATGTATCAAAATGAAATTTGGTATAGGTAAATGGTATATGAAGAGGAGAGTTTTTGCATATTTTTCACTTTGGGATCACCGATTTCACCGAAAATGGGTCCGGTTGCGAATTTTTAAATGGAATACCCTGTATATTTTTACATTTTTGGATGTCTGAGACAATTCTGGACAAACTTTTTTAGACCATTTTAGAACCACTTTTAATATTGCATCTAGGTGGTCATGATCGGGCGCAAACTAATCTAGGGACCTCAGCTGATGTCAGAAAAATACAATCGCGAATTTTTAGTGATTAGTATGATAGATAGGAATAAGAAAAGTTGGCAAAATCATATTTTCGGGCCTATCTTTTTTTTTTCAAATGGCGACTCCTTTTTGACGAGCACTTTTCAAAAAGAGGATTTTTTGACGAATCTAAGGATACCAATTTATCTGCGATTGGATTAAAAATAAGTTCATAAATTAAATATTAAGCAATTTAATTTATGAGCTTGTATTTCTAAGCAATAAAAGATCGACAAAAACTACTTGCATTTATTGTATGTAATATCATGTATCTTGGGTTAACAGTGAGTTTAAAATATTGAACAAAATTAACTATAACTTCAACGACGCACTAAATTTATTTTTAAAAGTAGGTACAATATCCGAATTTAAAATTTCACTGTAGTAAATGTTCAAAGTGCATTCCGGTTTGGTCAAGACACAATTCCGCTCGTTCAATTGTTTCTCTCAACACGTTGTGTAACATTTGGGGCGTTATACTCCTAAATACCCGCAGAATTCTTTCCTCTAAGGTTTCAGGAGTGGCTGGAGTAGTTGCATGGACGCTTTCTTCAACATATGCCCAAATGAAGAAATTGAGCACAGTGAGATCCAGTGAGCAGGCAGGCCACCATACTGGACCGTTAGTTGCAATAACTTTATTGTTAAAATTCTCGATTAAGTAATTAATAACCTCTCGGGTGTTGTGAGGCGGTGCGCCATCTTGCTGGAAGTAAATTCGCCGTAAAGCTGCTAAAGGTAGGTTATTGAGATGATCCTGAATTTCATTTTGGAGAAAGCCTAAGTACCTGACCCCTGTTAAGTGACCTTGAAACAATGTTGGCCCATTTACTCTGTTTCCTACAATATCAGCCCAAATCCAACTGACGCCAAATCTTTCTTGAAAATTTCTCTCTCTCTCTTGATGTTGATTTTGTTTGGCCCAGTATCGAGTATTTTGCTTATTGAACATACCATTATTTGTGAATCTGGATTCGTTGGAACATAGAATAAAGTTAATGAAATTTGGGTCGGCTCTATGGTTTTGGAGCAGCCAATTACAAAACACTACTTGTCTATTGCCGTTGCCAGTACACAAATGTTGTGTGTAAGTGATATTTAAATGCTCGATATCCATGCTTTTTCAGTATTTTTCTTGCTGATTCATAACTTATCTGCAGTTCTTGACTGAATTTTTCTTAAAGAAACTCTTCATTTACGATAAAGTTCTCTTCCGCTTGCCTAAGACGATTCTCAAGATATGGAAAGTACTGATGGGCTGGGTGTTGCCGGTTGGAATACCTCTGAGCATACAACTCAGGAGCATTCCTTGAATTTTTATACCATTCTCCGAATATTAATAGCATATCCAGCTTTCTTCCTTCCGCGGTGCTCGTTTAAGCATAAAATGTACAAGAGGGATGAATTGATGAGATGCAAAGGGCAATTTAAAGAAATTGCCATCAAGAGTGATAAGGCAGAGATGAAGACAACTCCGACGACAAGTGGTGGTAGAGAAAGATTGGGATCAACTGGTTTGATGGGAACGGCTGCGACTACATCGGATGTGAATAAACAGCAAGAAATAGATGAGAAAATAGATTGGTTAATCAGAACAGTGAAGGATATGAGAAATGAAGTGGCATGTAAGAAGAATGATATCAAGACCACAATGGCAGAAATTATTAGAGAAGAGTTGGAATCTTTTAGGCTTGAACTTAATGAAAGGAAGAGAAATACACAAGAGAAAACTGCGGGAAAAACAGGAAGTTACAGCGAAGCAGTGAAAAATAAAAATAAAGGAAACAAGGAAGTGTCTTGTGTCTGATCATTATAGTGTTAAGAAAGATGCTTTAAATGCTAGGGTTACTACCATATTGCTAAAAATTGTAAGAGAAAAGAAACATGTCATAAGTGTGCTGGAAATTGTAAGGCAACAAAGGTGATATGTGTAAATTGTATGCCCAAGATTAAAGTGTACAATTTAAAGATAAATGATGATCATGATGTGTTAAGTAGAGAATGCCGGACCTTCATAAGAGTACTGAAGGAGAAGAAGAAAAGAATTGACTGTCTTATGGCACACAAAGACGAAATTCAAGACTATATGAAGAGAATAAATTTTGTGGTAGTGGCGTTTTCAGAGAGCAGACTCATTCCGGAAATCAAAGACAGTAAAGTGAATATGCCGGCATACAGTTTAATTAGATGCGATGGGAAGAATAGAAACACAGTAGACGTGATGATCTACATAAGAAACGATATCAAATATGAGGTAATATTAAAGAAAAAAATTGTATCAAACTATTGGTATATAGCTGTTGAGGCTAAAGGCTATCTGTCACATTAATCACTAAAACTTCATCTGAGGTTCCTAGATTAGTTTGCACCCGATCATGACCTCCTAGATGCAACATTAAAAGTGGTTCTAAAATACTCAAGTACGCAGAAAAACTTTTAAAAATGTTATAATCCCATCCAGAATTGCTTCAGAAATCCAAAAATGTACCGGGTGTTCCATTTAAAAATTCGAAACCGGACCCATTTGCAGTAAAATCGGAAGTGACCCGAAAGTGAAAAATATGCAAAAACTCTCCTCTTCACATGCCATTTACCTTTACCAAACTTCATTTTGATACATCTAATATTCTAGAAGTTATAGCTTGTCTAATAGATTCGTTCACAACCTGGTATATAGTACAACTTTATATTTGCAATGTTAGTCAAACATGACAGAGTATTATAGAAGTGTTACATATAATATTGAGTTAGTTGAATTTTTCATTGCCTACTATGGTATAATAATAAAGTTACATCTGTTATTTTTTATGCTGAGTCCTGCTCATTATTATTAAGAACAATGTATTGTTTCTAAACCCTTCCATAAATGTAATATATTTCACTTGTACTTGTAGGCAGGTTTAAGATTGTACATATTTGTCTATGTTATGTTTATTTTGTAGTTTGCTGGTCTGGACTTGCAGAGCCGCAGCGGCGGCGGCAGGTACATACCCCCGCATTTACGCAACAAACCCCAGAGTGAACACCCAGAGAGTAACGCCGACAAGGACCGCGGAGACATTCGCAACAGCGGAGGCAGGAACTCGTTCAATAATAGAGGCGGACGTGACAGTCGAAACGATCGTCAGGCCGATTTCTCCAGTTTTAACACTAGGTACATTTGAGTTTATTTTATGTTAATCCATGTTCTATATTAATCATGTGTCAACTGATAATTAATGGGTATGCACTCATGAGCATGAATATAAAGTGCGAGTGACATTCTAGATAGATTTAAACTTGTCATTTTTATCATTTTAATAGTGATACACAATGAATGATAGATAGCAGACACTCAGATGAACTTTCTCACCATTTTATGGCATTCCACACTTGGCCTCACTCGGCTCATTTTTATTGATCTTTCCTATAATTCTCACCATGTTCTTGGCCATGACACATTCTGATGGACCTATTTATCTCTTAAAAATATTACTGTATTGTGTAGTTTTCCTATTTGAAAGTAGATTTTACGCAATAAAGACCTCTCATAAATACAAAATGTCCAGGTCTGTATACAGACCCAGACTTAACTAACTATAATCCACCATTTTTCATTATGATTCAAGTACCTTGTTTATACTAATAAAACATACAAATAAAAAACAATATCCATAGAATAGTATTTTAAATCCATAGTATTTTATATATTTGATCTCATATTATGTCTGCTACTTTTGCTTGCAATGAGGGAAATTTATTATTTTGCTGAATGTTTCTATTCAATTCACTGTAAATCAGTTCAGTGGTCTTTAAGATACAATAGTATAGGGGCGGTCACAAAACTGTGACCTGCCTTTTTGGCTGTTTCATCTATAACCTGATTATTAGAACATTTTGTGTTTTTATGATTTCAAGTAATGCAGGAATTGTTACATTGTTTTTTTTTGTGAAATGGTAGGGTGCATTCATCCTTTACCACAACAAATTTTTTAGGCAGTAAAGGTAGTTAAGGTAATTAACAGTAAAGGTAATTAAACAGTATAGGTAATTTGGTATTTAGCTCAATTTTCAGAACGTCTGAAATCTATATCCTGATAATAGTCAGTTTTTCACTGCTGGCGTATCAAATTATTACCCTTTTTCTTCTGGATAGAGATATATTTATATTGGACTGCACTTTCCATTATCCATCTTCTTACTGTATTATGGCCTATCTCTGCACAGTAATTAATTTTATATCCAAGTAGAAACAATGTTTTCATAAAACATTTGGAACGTTGTATATGTTATATATGTTGTATATACGGTTTCCTTTATTTCTGTAGCTGCAGTATCAAGAATACAGGAGAACGATATTGTACAGTTTGTTTCATTTACACCTGTCGCTACAATTTTCTATTCCTTAAATTGTGAAATTTCCATCTGTTCAATGTATTTCTCCCCTGTATGCACATCCCCTACATTTGAAATTCATGTGTTGGAAAGTAGGGAAAGTTTTTAGGGCGTACATTATCTTCAATTATTTTTTGTGGTGTTTAATAAATTTGTTATTTCAGGAAAGAGTTTAGTAGAAACATTCGCAGTCGTGACCACTATCAGAATGGCGATGCCTATGAGGGCCGTGATGGCTGGAATCGTGGCGGAGGAGGTGGCGGCAGCGGCGGCGGCCGCTTTTCGGATCGTGACCTACCCCGCAACGACCGATGGCAGGAACCAGAGAAGCAGCAGCCACGAGACAACGGCCGCTGGAATGAAGAGCGGCGCGAAAATAACTCACGCTGGTCAGAGCGCGATGGCCGTCGCAACGACCACGACTGGACCGTGCCGCTGCCTAGGGACGAACGGATCGAGCTTGAGCTTTTTGGCACCGGTAACACTGGCATCAACTTCAGCAAGTATGAGGATATACCGGTCGAGGCGACCGGGGACAAAGTCCCGCATCACATTACAACTGTAAGTTGAATCTTTACTAAGACTCTATCTGTGATGTTGATACGATATGTATTACATACATTTGCAGTACGTGCAAAAATGAAGCTGAAATTTCTATTTGCATCGTATTGCCGCTTATTGTCAGGTTATGGAGTCATATGTAATTCGGTAGAATGAATTATACTCCTTTACCTTATTTTATAAAATTATATTTGCTTTACCGGTTTCGACTACCACTGACCATCTTCAGAAGTGTTGTCGATATTTGCTATGTTTAAATGTAATCATCAATTTCACGAGTCTGTGTTGTGTTAATTTGTCAATTTTAATTTAATCTGGAAGTTATCTTCTTAGTGTATTTCAGTCTCATGTGAAAATGTAGGTAACATTAGACTGAAGTAGGACAGTGCCAGTCCTCCCCACTCTGCCTCGTCAAAATATAAAATGCATGCAATGTCGTACTTACTCTCTTTTAAGAAACCTGTTTGAGTTATTTCACCTGTGTAATGAGTGAACCAGAATTGTACAGACAGGAGGGTTGAGGGGATAAAAAACAATATACAAGAGTATGACTGAAAAATGTGTAGGACAGGGTTCCACTTGGTTGGAGCTTGCATCAGTTCCAACCAAGCAAGTACCGAAAATAACATCGATTTACAAAATAATGAATATCGATTTTGAAATTAACGAATGCCAATGAGTATGTGAAAGTAAAGCAATTGTAGAATGTCATGGGGCATATCTATCAGCCTATTATGTAAAGTTAAGTAATTAGTTACTTTTAACCACGAAACATAATTAGTTACTTTTTAAACACGAAAATAAATTGACCTCCAAGAAGGACTCGAGAAACTCTTTACAAACTTATCCTCTTGCTATTGCTGTTCGAAACCCAAACAAATGTTCTCCACTATTCGCCAAACGAGTGTATTGCGTAACGTTTCTTTGCAACGTATGAACAGCATAAAAACGGGTACAACAAGAGGGGTACAAAGGTTTTCTTCATGGAAGTTGGTGATGTTCTGATGGTTAAAATCTTATTCCTAACATCTATATATGTATGATAACTCAAAACACATTTTTGTAACGTATGCTCATAAATCTAGTGCATTTTCTGAAATTTCAAAAAGTTATTTCATTGTAGTTTGAAGAAGTACAGCTGACAGAAATAATCCGCCAGAACATTGTGATGGCCAGATACGACACACCTACCCCCGTGCAGAAGTATGCGATCCCTATCATACTGGGCAAGAGGGATGTAATGGCATGTGCGCAGACAGGCTCTGGCAAGACGGCCGCTTTTCTTGTGCCAATCCTCAACCAGATGTACGAGCACGGCCCACCCAATAACCCGTCACGCAGCTACCGGCGTAAACAGTATCCGCTCGGACTAGTACTGGCACCAACACGCGAGCTTGCCACACAGATTTATGACGAGAGCAAAAAGTTCTCTTACAGGTCTAGAGTCAGACCTTGTGTTGTGTAAGTTTTTATTTATTTATTTTTCAATGGAGTAGATGTACTAGCTAGAAAAAGGGCATGCAAACCATTTACTACTATACAAAGCAGTATTAGTAGGCGTGGCTTAGTGTGCTGTCAAAATGGCTGCCAACAAATATTGTTCATGATGATTTATTTCATTTTTAGTCTTCTTTTCCCAACAGAAAAGTAATCATGTTGAATTTAATGTTCTGAAGGAAAAAGACACCTTCCGCTCAATCCTATCCTTACTAATCCTCGCTAATTGGAGTGATTTTTCTTTTTAATAAAAAAATAGTTATGGTGGAGCGAATGTAGGCGATCAGATGAAAGACTTAGACCGTGGCTGTCATCTGCTGGTGGCTACACCTGGTCGCCTGCTTGACATGATCGAGCGTGGAAAAATCGGCCTTGACTACTGCAAGTACTTAGTGCTGGATGAGGCCGACCGCATGTTAGACATGGGCTTTGAGGTTCAGATCAGAAACATCCTCGAAAAGGAGCCAATGCCGCGTACCGGCGATCGGCAGACGCTCATGTTTTCTGCCACCTTCCCACATCCCATACAGATGCTGGCCAGGGATTTCCTAGACAATTATATCTTCTTGGCCGTTGGTCGTGTCGGTTCTACATCCGAGAATATTACTCAAAAGGTTAGTAGATATATTCTTAGAGATATAAGTTCTTTATTCCTAAATAATTGAACTAATTAAAACAACATGTCGATCATAAGAATAAAAATAAATTTAGTACTCTGTACAGTGTTCGTTACAATACACCCTACAAATCGTAATGCAAAATAATGTAATACTAATACTAAATATTTTACAAGGGGTGTTCAAATGAAAAGGTACGAAAACACTGTGGGTCTAACTGAAGTCTTTATTCAAAAGTAATCACCAGAGGTCTTAGCATAAGTATTCCACATTTTTACGAGCCGAACGATTCCCTGTTCCCAGGATTCCTGCGGCTGTGACAAGAGCCAGTCGGCCACTGTATCATTCAGTTCGTCGTCCGCGTCATTTGCTGCGTCAATTGGATGGGTCTACCTGCTTCTCTTCTGCGTCATGCGCGGGCGCTCACGCATGCGTGCAACCACGCAGGACACTCCATTCGCGTTCCTAGATGTCGCTACGTTATCCCAAAGCGGCATATTCAAATTTTAACCGGATTGGTTACGACGTTTCGTACCTTTTCATTTAAACACCCCTAATATCGTATGTGTGAGTCAGATCGTATTTCCTCCATATCATAGGCCGGGTTGTTGATCGGGTGGAGTTTCATATGCTGTACAAAACCAATACTAGTTTTCCATTGTGTAGGGCACCTATTGTACAAGTCAATGCTTCTAATAAGATAATTAGTTGCCTTCAGCCTGCTCATTGGTCCCAGTAATAGGTCACGTCCTCTTGTTTTATGATTGTGATAACCCAGACTTACTACTGTTAGTACCGGGCTTTTAGAAATGTTCAAGTCTCACGTGATCAAATGCAGATTCCTGTTCTAAGAACTTCTTTGCCATAGTTTGGTAGTATTGTAATATTTTTGTGTGTCACCAAAAAGTAACCAGATCTTGACATTTCAAACATAAGCCTTCGTGAACTGAATATTTTTTCATTATTCGAATGCTTCAAAATGTTTACTGTAATATACAATTAACAAATATTATAATTTTCGCCCTTTTAATAGTATAGGCGTCAATGTTAATACCCTTTGATAATAATGAATATTTCTTTTCCTGTTATTTAACAGTAAATTAATTTTGTGACTCCGCTGACTTTCTCAATTGTGGCAGTTAGGATGTTTTATTTTAATCATTACCATACTGCAAGCTTGATTATATAATCAGTTGTGGTTACGTGGGACTTGGACATTTCTGAAAGCCTTGTATTTTATACTTTATGAAGTAGGGTTTGCAATGAGTTGTGATATTATATTTGCTATGCTTCGAACGGGCTTCTTTTGCTCTGACAGCATTGGTTTTAAGTTTGGAGGGTATCTCCAAATTTCTATAGAATATGCCATCTTTGCTTGAAACAGCGGAAAGTAAGTAACTCTTGCAGCTTCTTCGCCTGCTGTTCTGAGAACTCTATTGCACAAGATGATTTTGCAAGATTGTAGAGGGGTCTTAACGTATTTCCAAGTTGTGAATCAATGGTTACACCTAACATTTTCATGGGTTCATCTGCTTTACCCCATCTGTCTTTTTTATCAGCGATGGGTGTTGGTTTGTCTTTATGTAGTACCTGTTGGTTACGTAGAAACCAATTCTCTGCCTTTTCCAGTGGTTTGCTTATGTCCATGTCTAGTTGATTGTCAATATCGTAGCTTAAAGTTATCGTTACGACATCTGCATACATTACGATATGAGATGGAATATTTCTGGGCAGATCATTTATGCATATGACCAACTGTTGTTATAGTTGCAAGTTTTATTCTATTATTACCTGTTACTGTTATTTGTTGACAATTTCTAAATAGCTCTAAAATATTTTAATTGTGGTACCTTTGATTCCACAGTAATGAAGCTTGTTGATCAACATTTCACGTGATAGTGAATCAAAAGCCTTACTTAAATCACATATATGGAATACATTTTTCTGATTCATTCAGAGCATTGCAGAGTTCTCTGTATAAAGCCATATTGCTTTTCGGTGTAGAGGTAATAATTCTTTGTGAAATAGACATTCAATCTTTCATGTTGAATTTGTCCCAGTATTTTTGACACAACAGGTGGGACTGTTATTGGCCTATGGTTTTTATACTCGGTTTTATTTCCCTTCTTGTAAATTTAGGGAGCAAGTTTGTATAGCAGTTCCAATGCTATTTATTTGCACCTTTATTCTCTCTCCAACTGTCACAAAATGATTAAACGATTGACATGAACACAAAGTTTTGAAGGTACCTTTGGTTTTACACATAGTCTCTTTATTTATTATGTCCCAGATCACTTTGTGTTTGATATCTGCTCTCTTTATTCTTGTAAGCTGGTGTTCAGTTTATAGTTTTCAGCATCATTCAAATGTTCTATTGATTTAAGTGCTTTAGTCACTCTTTTCAGCTTGTAGAGGCCACAAAAATTTTACCTCTATCCTTCATCTATTTTAGGTATTCCGGTTAGTATGGTACTGTATTTCTTTCATGGTATTGTAGTGTAGGAAATGCTATTGCAGCTACTAAGATATTCAGTAAATAATTACACATTATTTCACGTTTATTATGTTCCATTTTCGACCAATTTTCTACTACTAACTTACAAGATATAGCTTGTAGACATAGAAGTTTGCCAGCAGACTTCTCAGTGTTTGCAAATCATGTTCAGTATAGCTCTCTTCCCTAGTTTACCAATTGTTTTCCTGCATTTGAAAGCAACAGAAACATTATGGAAACATCAAGAAACTATTGCTGTTCAATGCTATAGATTCCTGGCCTCAAAATAGCTATATTTTATGTGATTTTCTTGTTCTGACATTCATTGTTTTAGATTTCAAAATGTTTGAATCATTTGCTTACCAGATCTATGCAATTGTTTTCTATGATAGTTCTGTTAACACATTGTTGAGCGGTCACGAGTTAACTCGTGTTTTCATGGCCAAACGTTGCTGACCGGCCACGAGTAAACTCGTGATGTGCTTTCTTTCGCATCATGGTTGTTTTCTCAGTGTGCTGTCTGAGATCACACAGTGCAATTATTGGTCAGCATATCTCAAGCTGTGCCTCTCGCTTATAAGACCCGTTAGGTTGCATACTTTGTTGTAAAAAAAATTCAACGATGACGGAACGTACTAATGAAGAATCTTTCAATGAATTATACGCGGATTTTTTATCTGATTGTCCAAGTGATGTTGAATCAAAGTGTAGTGACTTGGAAAATAATACTGTATAAAAAGATAGTGAATCTGATATTAAGCCACCAAAGTATCAAAAAAGGAATATAATAGAATCAGATAGTGACGACGAATTAGAAGAAGAGTAGAACGAAGTGATATCACATCAAAATTAGAGAATTATTTAAATATTCCTGGTCCAACTATTGAACTTGGTGATGCGCCGACTATCAGTGAGGTAACGGTTTTATTTTTTGACAGCGGTTTTTTTGATTTAGTCGTTACACAAACCAATTTGTACCACTCTCAAATGTAAGAGTTACATAAGATCTCTGCAAAAACAATGGTATCATGGACGACAGTTATCACTAATGAAATAAAGAAGTTTCTTGGATTACTGATATTGATAAGCCAAACCAGAAAATCTTATTGGAGAGATTATTGGTCAATGGATCCTTTAGTTGAAGCACCAACATTTCGGACAACTATGTTCAGAATGCGATTTGAGCAAATACTTAAATTTTTTCATCTAAATGATAATACACAACATACATCTGAAGACAGGCTTTGCAAAATTAGACTGCCTTTGGATTATATCATTCCAAAATTACAGTCCCAAACAGGAGCTAACTCTAGAAGAAGCAATAGTACTATACAGAGAACGCCTCAGCTTTAGGACGTATATCCTGGCAAAAATAACGAAATATGAAATTTTGATCAGAATGCTTTGAGAAAGTGAGAGTGGGTATATATGCAACATTGAAATTTATTCGGGACAAGGGAAAAAGCTGTAAAAAACTATATTGTCTCTGTTGGAGCCGTACCTTGGTCATTGGCATCACATATACCAAGACAATTATTATAATAGCGTTTCTACAGCTGAGCTATTGCTCAGAAAAGAAAAAAACACTAGTGCGTGGTACCATACAGGAAAACCATGGCTTGCCAAAGGTTCTGATAGAAAAATCGAAAAGTCTACGCAGAGGAGAAGTGACTTTTTTACGGAAGACCTGTTGTTCTTATTGCTTGGAAGGGTAAAAGAATAGTACGCATGATATCAACTATTCATGATGCTTTGGTGAAATCAAGTGGAAAGCGAAAACGAAATTCCACAGATGATGCAATTAAACCTACCTGCATATTACAGTGCAATAAGCACATGAAACGGGTAGATCTTGCCGATGAATATTTGGCTAACAGCGATATTTTACGAAAAATTTTAGAGTGGTCAAAAAGATTAGCATTCTTTCTGATAAACTGCACCTTGTTCAATGCATATAAAATGTACAGTACCTATCTGCCAGAAAATAAAACAAGGTACAAGAAATTTCTACTGGAAGTAGCTAGAGAATTGATAACTGTGGATTCCAAAGAAAGCAGCATTGCACCTGACACTTATCGAATTTCTAAAACAGCTCCTTATAATGATTCACCCTTCAGGCTTTCCTACTAGTAAATCTGACTAGAGCATGTAGATTATGCTATTCAAAGGGAAAACGCAGCGAAACTGGATATATTTGTGAAAGCTGTTGTGTACCATTACATGTAGGTGATGGTTACACTGTTTATCATACGAAAAAGAAATATTAAAAGTTGAATAATGAATAAAATGTATTAAAGTTTATTTATATTGTTTTACTTCCACATCCAATTACGAAATAATAACCGGTGACATGAGATAAATTCTCAGTAAAATTGCCGGTCAACAATGTTTTAAGTAAAGATGCTAATAAAGTAATATTAGTATTTATATATGCTTACATTTCAAATAGGTATTTTGGGTAGAAGAACATGACAAACGTTCCGTTCTGCTAGACATGCTAAATGCAGCAGAACTAACACAACCATCAGCCGAACACTTGACGTTGGTGTTTGTGGAGACAAAGAAGGGCGCTGACTCCCTTGAGGAGTTCCTTCATAATGACGGCTACCCGGTGACGTCAATCCACGGCGATCGCTCGCAACGCGAACGTGAGGACGCTCTACGACAATTCCGTTCGGGCAACACGCCGATTCTGGTGGCGACTTCGGTGGCCGCTCGTGGGCTCGACATCCCGCACGTTAAGCACGTCATCAACTTTGACCTGCCCTCGGACGTTGAAGAATATGTCCACAGAATCGGTAGAACAGGTCGTATGGGCAATCTCGGTAAGATTTGATTTTTAATTTACAAACATTTTTGTAATGCTACTTCGTATTTTGTCTATTTAGGCCTGGCAACGTCCTTCTTTAACTCCCGCAATCATAATTTAGCATCGGCCATGTTAGATTTGCTGGCCGAGGCCAAGCAGGAGATTCCTGCTTGGTTAGAGAACGTAGCGGCAGATGGACGCACTACAAATTCCGGACGCAGGGGCGGTAAAGGCCGTTTCGGCAGTGGAGGGTTCGGATCGAGAGATTACCGTCAGCAATCTGGCGGCGGGTCAAACAATAGGAACCAGAGATCGAATGGAAACAGCGGAGGATATGGGAATAACGGATACAATAGTGGAGGTAAGCTGAAGTATTTTGTTTATTTTAAATTGGTACCTTTGCATTTGTCATCAAAACATTTTTCGAACGCCGAATTTATTAGAATTCTAACAGTTCCTAATCAGAGAGTACGTAGCAGGTCTCCCTTTTTTTCTTTATTTTGTTTTTTCTTTGTTAATATTCTAACGGGACTACCTTGTTGTTTAATCTTTGAAATGATAATGTTTTGCAAAATAGTACCTGAATGTTAAACTCATGTTAAAATCAAGTTGTAGCCTAAGACTGAGTCAAAGACATTGCCCCCACCATTTTGCATTGTGCGCATCTTACATCAAGAGTGCATTACTTATATTCATTATGTCATACTAGGGCGATTAATATATATATTCGGCATATTATAAGATTTACATCAATCTTCCGTTACAGGGTATTATGGCAATGACAGGGGCAGTAACTACGGTGGAAACTACAACTCGAACAATGCCGTACACGATGATTGGTGGGAGAACTGAGCCGACAAACATGTGCGCGCACCACATTTAATTAATAATAAAAATAATTAATGTAACAATTGAAACTCCTCCCTCTCGTATACATACATAGGTACAACACTACGCCTACTTACTACTACTACTACAACAAAAAAACTACTACTACTACCCCCTTAGTTTAAAACGATAATGATCCAGGATGTCAATTATTTGAAAGTTTGAACCCCACACACTTGTTATATTTTAGGGCATTATAACTTTTTAAATGATAAAAAACCACCTTTATTTTCTCGCTTTTATTATTTGCCGTCTTTGTTTAGGTTGTAGTTTTGTTTTTATTTGGTTTCGTGTCCTGGATTTCATGGATTAGTTAGTTAGTCATTGGAAAATCAAGAAAGTTTTACGATTTACAATGGGGATCGGAAAGGTAAATAAATTGACTTATCTAAAGTAATATTTACAATATCAAGTCACAACCAAACATCGAAAGTGCTTAATAACATGTCAAATAATATTTTGGAATCTTCAACACTGATATAACTTACCTAACTAATTTACTTCATAATTTGTCTGGAAAAGAATACATTTTTCTCAGCCTTCAACACTCAACCGTTATGGCATTTTAAAACAGAATTTTCAATAAATCAATAAAATTAATAATAACAGTTGAGACAAAATACTGGCATGTACCAAAGATCATCTTATTTTATCTGCAGGGTTGTCTATTTTGCTTGCACAAAATAAAATCTTACTTTTGATAAAGTATTGAACGTATTAGTTGTCTTACATATACTTTAATGTGATGTAATGAGAAACACTTCCTTAAAGTAATTGAATATATTTGCTTTGTGGCTTTTTCTACTTCACATTACTCATATAGTTTGTCTGTCAGAATTATTAATATATATTTGGTATTTTGACTTTTTGTCATTGTTACAATAATGTTTCTAAATAATTTACTGAATGAACATTTATTTTGTAAATGAACAAGTTCTAATTGCATAAGTGCAAATTTTATAAGTATAATTTTATAGTGTACGTTTTTAAACTTCTATTTTAGGTTCGTTGTGTAATAAACAGATTCGTCTAAAGCTGCATATAGACTGCGCATTCCGGTGTATGCGCAGTCGGTTACACGTGCACTGGAGCTTGCTATCCGTACCTGCAGCAATGCGTATACATTTTGAACATGTGTGTCTCACGAGCTAGTCTCGCGACGACCCGACACCAGTCGGATTTTGGCTGCGCGTCAAAGGGGACTTATACTCTGCATTTGGACAGCAAAGTGGATTACGCGTTCCTGCCGACTTTAAATAATGAAAATTGCATTAATTTAATCGCAAATTCACGCAAATTGTTATTTCATTAATTAACTATTAACTATAATGGTTAATTAATGAAATAACAATTTGCGTGAGGATACATGGAAAACAATCTCAAAAGATATGAAAATACCAGAGGATATATTGAAAAAAATGATTAAAACTTTATTAGCAACTAATAGAAAAGAAAGGAGCAAGACTTTAAGCTCAATTTATTCCAGGATCATTTCAAAATTTTGCAGACATTCTCATGAAATTTTCCACGTTCCCACTTTCTTCCCAATTTATACACATTTCTTATTTATAATGTGTTGCACAATGGGAAATGCCATAGTGGTAGTGCACGTAGCACCTATGTATGACGGAAACGTGGCGTGATATTGGATGACGTGTGACTTGCAATGGATCCATTCACCTCGCATTCAGAGTCGCCGCAGTCCATACAGGCGCTATACGTGTATCCATCTGTACGAGTGTTCAACGTACCTAGGCTACACGTACACTGGAATGCGCAGTCCGTACGCAGCTTTAGATGACATCAGCCTATGTAAAATTGAACTACTTTGATTTTTGATAACGTAGTATGTCAACCTAACAACAAATGAATAGTTTGGCAATTTAAAATAGTCCAGTACTATAAAGCATCTCTGTGTAATGTCTAGAGCCCGAATTTCTATGCATTAAGCTTATTATAAATATAAGCAGATACATTTTCTATTAAAATGTGTACGAATTGTGTAAAAATAAGTCATTTTGCACTAATGTACTTATTTTTACACAATTCGTACACATTTTAATAGAAAATGTATCTGCTTATAATATTTATAATAAGCTTAATGCTTAGAAATCCGGGCTCTAGTAATGTTCAATCAACCTATAATGAAAATTTATAGAGGCACAGTTTAGATTCTTTCCGATCCCTATTTGCAACAAAAACAACAACTCCAGATATATTTACTGATTGATAATTATAATTGTAGGTGACTAGGTCACATGAAAGGTGTTTAATAACCATAAAAAAAAACAAAAAATGTAACAAGAATCTATAGGTTTTCCTTTTCTCTTCTGCACACATTTATATACATATATTTAATATTTATCTTTGTTTAGTTTTTCCATAATTTTAATTTTAAATATTTCATTTTCTCTCGTTTGTTTTGGGACGTCAGGTTTAAATATTTTGCTATCCCGGAAAAGACGATAGCAACGCGATCATGACGCAACAAAAAAAAAAGAATATAAATAATAATAACAAGAACTAAAGTTCAACTGCGACGCAAAAAAAAAGCCGTACAAACGATAAAAAAATAAATATAATCTACGATTATGTTGCAGTTACAGCTGTTGTTTAAAACAGAGGCGCTAAGAGAAACTTCTGCAAATGCACGACTGTGATATTAACCGATCTTATAATTACGTATAGTTATAAAGGTTGGACCGCGGGTTCATTAAACGAAGCTTAGTTATAACGACGTTATTGATGGCAGTCGTCTGTCGCTCCGAGACTTACCGTTGAGTCGAAACGAAATCTTAGCGTGAGGCGTTTAAATTCAATTAAATAAATAAAGAAAATCCTATCGTTAGGAACAAAGCCAATCAATAATTTATAATATGGATTTTCTAAAGAGTTAGCGTGGGCACCTATTTTGTGCCTAATTGGTTTTTCTTTTCATTAGTACATTTTCTTAATATTGCTCTGAGTATTTAATAGTGACTTATGTACATATAAAATTTAGAAAATATGAACACTGTTTGCTTGAAATTAATATTTTTTGTTTTATTTTCGGTTCGCTATACATAGAAATCTTCATGAACTAAAATACGCTTTGCACATTTCCACAAATGCAATTTGTGTCGAAATAATTACCAATTTTCACTTATCAAAGATCTGTATAAATAATTAAAGTGTAATGGACCATTTCCAGACAAAAAAATCAAAACATTATAGAATAATAGTTTCTGTTTGTTATATAGGAATTTAATTGTAGTTATAAATAGACAAAGAACCATAGCAGTCATGTTGAATGTGTTCTATTGTGAAATTCTATACGCTGGTTTGCATTGTAAGCATATTTTTATCTATATGTACTATTTCTTCACAATATATTTTTTGATATTTTATTTTCAAAAATATTAATTTAAGTATACGGTGTTTAAAAAACAGAAAAAATGAGTCACTATAAACAACTAAAACCATGAAATATACTTCCTTCTAGTTTATATTAAAACTATTTATATAATAGTAGGAAATATTTACTATTTCTTTTTTGTTTTTCATATTTGATCCTCATTGTACTTGTTTATTTATGTGTATTTTTTAATCTGTGATTCCTCCACTATATAAAAATAACAAAAACATCTTTTCAACTGCAACTTTTGGACTAGTCCACTTCGAATCACAGTAGACTATGAACTATAACGTTATTATAGCCTCGTAGATATAGAATAGTTTTTTTTTATTATTACTATACCTTTATAATAATACACATAACTATTTATTTTTTATTTATATAAAAATTCATTTTGTAAACTTTTAGTGATAGGTGTGTCTTCCTAAAAGTTTTTCCTTGTTTCGTTTTTCTTTTTGTGAAGAGATTGGTAAGAGTTTTTTTGAGGATCAATGGCGGATTTATATACAGGTGACCCAAAAGTAACTTTCTTTTCTTACTGAAGTAATTTTTGGGCCACCTATGTATGTGATAATGTTTTTTTTTATTTAGTTGCGATTGTGTTGTCAGATGCGTATTCCCTGTGATAATGGTTAGAAAATTCGTGCCTATTCTAACGGGACGCGTGACAGAGCGTGTCCGAAATCTTGAACGTTTGCTTTTTGTGAGATATGTGCACATTGAGCTGTGACTGCAACCAGCTTGCTCGGGGTTTTCTACCGGCGACCGCGGTTGCCGTATCGAAACGGATAGAGTTATAGGTTTGTTATTTAAAGGGATGGCAAAATGCTCTACTGCTCTAGGCGTTTGCCGGGCGTATTTAATAATTTAATGCATTTAAACATAATATGTTCTTATAGAGAGCGGCAAAACAATAACTAATAAAAAATGTATTGAAATCTGGTGTGTTTTATTTTTCTGCTCCTTTTTCCATTTTTCTATATAATGCGTACTCGGCTTCTATAAACTTCGTAATTGTTTATTACAAGAAGTTGAAAAATATGAGAACACATTTGTACTCTTTCTTGATATGTCGATATCGGCTTAATACTCTTCAGTTACTCCATGGGATCAAACTGGGCAAGAATATGAAGTCGCAAGTTTAAGGATGATTTAAAATGATATTGCATTAATTGGCACAGGTAATTCATCAGATTTTTTGCTAAACTTAAGAAAAGTACGTTACAAAATTTTCAATTGTGACAAATTTTCCATTTTGTTTTGTTTCATTTATTTCCAAAATGTTCATTTATTTAAACAAAATAAATAATTTTAGTTTTATTTTTAAATCTTAGAATTATTTTCAGTAACCTTAGATCTTTTATTTTAGTAAGAATGATGTTTTTGTTTGTCCGTCAAACTTAAACATTTGAAAAGAAATAAATAAACATTTATTGTTAGTAGTTAAAAAATACATAGTACGTAGAATGATGTTAAACAGCTCTAGTGTATACCCCCTCCCAGAACATCAAAAATTTACCAAGGACTTGTACGGTAGATCGGGTTCGGGAAGTCACGGGCTTGTGGTGGAAGTCCACAAGCTGTGATTCTCCTATGACACAATCAAGACTTTCCCAATCGGTATAATTATATATATTACGCATATGTATCATTAACTTGTGTAAGTTAATGGAAGTCATTTCCCTTTCATGTAACAATAATAAAAATTCCTGCTTTAAATAATAGTTTTGCTCCTGAGTTTATTTCTTTGTTCACATACTGTTTCAATAGAAATTTTTGTTCCTTTGGAATATCGCAATGTATGTTTTTTCACCTTATAAACTTGTGAATATGAAAGTATCTATCCATTCATAATCACAGGTATACGTCATAAATGTTGCGAACTCTATTCCAGAGCAACGCAAGAAGATAAATTTAGTAATAAAATATATGAACACAAACCAATACAATTTTTTGAACAATGTGTGAAAGACATTTGCTTCTCAATCCAGCAATTAAAAAAAATACTAAAACACTGTAATAATTTGCGTGTCCGTCGTTTTGAGATGCTGTTAACGATTAAATAAATCAAACCTTATGAGGAGGGTTTGGCAGTGAGATTCTCTTCCCCCTCATTTAAATTTATTATTTTGGGACTTTTCTTGACCTGGCAAGATAGTTAGTTCTCAGAAGTAGGATCTTAACCATAAGTGTTTATGGGATAAGGGTAGGACAGTTGTGCATGTAGCTGAAAGCATGTAAGTCGT
>JAWQRM010000270.1:0-25228 GCA_033557675.1 Coptodactyla brooksi
GCATTAATTTTACAAACGATTTAAAAAAGAACGGTTTAAATGCGTAAGTAGTGTTTTACTCAATTTACACTTTAACTGGTTACTGCTTCCAGGCTGATATGTTGTGGTCATTCGCTGATGACATTTTCAGTGTGGGTTGACTATTGGTGTGTTAACGACCACAACATATCAGCCCAGAAGTCTACATGGGTGGTATGAATAAATAATTTTATATTTCGAGATTAAGACCAAACATTTTATCTTAATTTTTGTTTCTCTTTTTTATAGTATGGTGGATACTTTTTCAAGTCCACTGACTCAACGACTACTTGCTGGACTTTTAGAAGAAAAGGTTATCAAATCGTACCCAAACGCTTTTAGTAAACTTAAAGGTAAATATAATTTATGAAAGCTCCGAATATTAATAAATATCTTTAATAAATAGGAACAATGGACAATTTATACATCTGTCTACAATATTTTATAATTATAATTATAATTTACAACATTTTACATTGTACTAAACAAACGAAAATAAAACATCTTAAACAAGATGAATGTACTTCTTAGGAAAACGCGCCGCTTCGGCATGAACGTGATACGTACATCTGGTGTGAAGTCCGACATTTAGCATCGTTTTAAAGTCCCTTCCGATGCTAAGATTCGTATGGGTGGATGCACAATTTTCAGTCCAGAGCGCTGCAAATGAATTTTTATTATATTGAAATATTGATAAACTAATCCGAAAATACTGACCTATTTTATCAGCTGGATTGCGCACGCTAAGAACGGAACCGCAGACGGCATGACTGCCTTGCATCATTTCCGAGACCACAAAGTAAACGGTGTTGACCCACCTCCGGTCTAAGTTCTCTGTGCGCTTGTGCATGTCAAAATTGACCACCCACTTCCCCCCAAAATAATTCTTAGGGTCCTCCCACATGGGTTTTATACCCAATCTAAATACGCAATAGTCCCATCCCAGTGGTAATTCGCTTGGTAACTTTATGTGGTTGAAAAGCAGCCAAAAATCTTCGCCCGTATCGAAGGTCGCCACCTCCCTGAGGTTGTCGCACCAATTTCCCGGTTTCCTTTCAAAATACCATAAGGTCCATGGGCACATTAAGGGATGTTTTTCGATCGGGTCCTTCAGCGGCTCTCGGTAAGGTTCCAATTGCCAATCTATCTTGCTGTCCACTTCTGTTGTTGCCTTTTTTTCATCCATCTTTTCTAAGTAAGCCTTTTCTTCGTGCATCTTCTCTTGGAGCTGCTTCTCTTCGCACCGCATTTCTTCGCGCAACTTTCGTTCCTCAGTTGGCGATTGCCTGTTTTCTTTGCAGACCTTTTCAGTTGGCCATTGCCTGTCCTTAACTCTTATCACTAGTTTTTTGGTTAGGGAATCTCTCGAAATAACCACAGAAGTGCGAATGAATTTCTGTATGCACTGGAACAATTTATCGCTGACGTTTTTTTGCAATGAACTTGGTTGATTTGTCCTAGGCGGTTTAATAGGTGTAGTGACATGTTCTTTCGAAATGGATGCCTTTGGGGATGTTTTAGATTGTTGATTTTTAGGATGCGGTTTGGTCATTGGTTGTAAAGTGCGTGGCCGAATCGGATTTTTTCTTATGGCTCCTACTCCACAGTAATCGGGTTGTTTTTGTCCGTCGCTTGCAACAACACCAACCTTTGCTACAGCTTCCTTTGGCAGCACTCGTGGTGGGAGATTCTTTCTATCGTCGCTGATCTTTAAGAGAGGCACTTTTTCCCATCCTACCTTTGTCGGAGATTCCGTTTTAGCAGGCGCGGCAGAGCCAATTTTCAATGCCTCTTTTAATTTCTCAGTTGCCAACTTAAGAAGGTCTGCTGCTGCTGGCGTACTAGATATTTCCGCTTTTATTGAAGTTTCTTCTGTAGTAGAGTCGGATGTATGGCTTTTCGTACAACCTTCTGCCGTCTTTTTTACATCGTCACTCCGTGTTGCCCCTTTAAATTCTTCTGCTGCAGGAGAAATGCTAGAAGCTTGATCTGACAAAGCAACCCGATCTTGTTTTCGTTTATCGGGGACCTTCAACAAAGACAACTTTTTAGATTCTTTAATTGTAGGAAACTCTAGAAGTGCGATGCTCTGTGTGGCATTTTCAGAAACGCCGGAAGCGTGACCTTGGGGTTCTTCGATTGTTTTCCACGGTGACTTGCGTACAACTTCCGATGTATCACTTGGCGCGGTGAGTGTTCGAGTGGTACTTGTTGTTGTGAAGGCCTTTTTATCGCTCACTTCGACTTTTTCTGCCTGTTGTTTTGGTGGACTAGTTTTTGATGGTGGTGTCGGTTTAAGCTCTGTGTCCTTGTCGACATGTACAACTCCTTGTTTGGTTTCCTCCTCGATTTTGACTCCGGTCGTTGTCACCGGAGACTTTTGACATTTGTCCACTTCAGAAGCTATCTGCTTTGTTCCATCGACGATTGTACTTGAAGGCGACTCACCAATTTTGGGAAACTTTGTTTTTGCAGCTTCGGAAACGACGACAGTCGCCGACTTGGCTTGTGCTTCTTCTAATCTAGAAGTCCATACATTTTTAACAGTCGGAGTAGAAGTAACGGATTTGTTCGTTTGGGGCATGGACTTCCGATCGTTAACTGCTTTCATCGTTAGTTTCGTTTCGACCGCCTCTACCTTGAAATTTTTAGCTTTACCTTGCTGGCGTTTTCGTCGACTGCCACTCTTAGTGGGAGTGGTTTCAATTTTCGACTCCCCTTCTTTCACGAGCGGCATTGGGGTAGTTTCGTTCTGCAATTCCGTTGCAGACGAGTGGGTGACCGTCTTCGGTTGGTCATCGCTTGGATTCAAATCGTCGTGAGGCTTTGGACTTGGACAGGTTTTAACCACGAGTATTACATCAGATTTTTTACTCTCGAGATTTGTAGGAGTTTCCTTTTTGACATCATTGGAAGATATGGGCAGAACGGCATTTTCAACTTTCTCCTTGGAACTTTCGTTCTCGACGACCTTGATGTCTGCTTCCGAAACTGTACTTTGGTTAGCTTTCGGAGATCTCTCGTCAGTGATGTTCAACTTACTTGCCGAACTGACTTTTTTTCGTTTGACCGGTTTCACTTTAGCGGTACCGGGTGATTTAACGGCACCCTTGTTGCTCTCAGTACTAAGTTCTTTAGTACCCTCATCCGTGAAACTCAGGTTGTGGAAGCTTATATCATCGGCAGATACTTTGACAATTTTTTTAGGATCCTCTGTGCTGTCGGTTTTTGTGTCGTCTTTACTTGCAGTCGTAATGTGGTTTGTTAAGGCAACGTCTACTATCGTCACAGATGAATCCTTGCTGGCAGTGGAGCTTTCTTTAATTGTGGAATTATTTTCCTTTCCTTCGGCGACCGCTTCCAATTTCGCTACCGTTTTCGATTTATCGCTTCCTTTAGCAACTGGTGCCGAAGCTGTACTGGATTTAAATTGCGGAAAGAAGTCCGTGCCTCTCTGCTGCGCTTCCTGCGCTTTATGGATTGCAATAATATTGTTGGCCGCCATTGTTATTTTGTCGTGAATCGGAACGTTTGCGGCAGCACCCTCCGGCGGAACACCGACCGCTTGTACGATTTCGGTGATGACGTTCGTAATAGCCGACGGGAATCCACTCGATAATTGCTCTAATAACGCTAACGATAGCGTTTTTGTGGATGAGCTTGACGGGACGGCTTCAGCTGCCGGTACAGCGGCACTTTCCGACAGGGTTTCATTGTTAGTACCTTCTGACTGGAATGATTGCGAACTGGAACTCTGTGGCTGAAGGTGTTCCAGGGGCTGATACATTGCGTAGTGGGGCTGCCTCCTACCCTTTCTGGCCATTTTAACTGTGCGCAAAAGAAAAGCTTTGTTACAAGAAAATTTTTGTTACAGCAACTGATTTTACATTAAAAAACAATAATGGACCGCGCGGGGGAATGTGTTTAGATAGAAGATTGCGTAAAGAACTAGTGGAACAAGGGATATTAGACGTAGACGATTTACCAAAGGTGATGATTAAACGGATAGTTTAAAAAAATCAGACGATAAAACTTAACTTTCCTTGTGCAGACTTACCCACCTGAAGATGATATACTACTGGAGATTAAGAAATGCCAACAGGAATTAGGGGTGGTTAACGAACATAATATAACCGAATTAGAGAAATTGCGGACGCTCGTAGCGAAAGACCTGCGCAAACAGGAAGTGAAGGCGGCACTTAACAAGGTAGACAATAAGGTAATGAAAACTTGCGACGACTAGACGATTGTCGATGGCTATCGGTCTCCTTTACTTGTAGGTTATGGCGATGTATAACACGATTTTAACGGCGAAACAGAAACACGTCTCCGCGACGGACGACGAGGAAGGATTCGACAAGCAAAACAATCGGCTGCTGTCCCGGGAATACGAGGAAGAGGCCAACAAGCTGATCAAACAGCAGATAGTGCTCCATCGAGAACTATCGGAACTCACGGATTTCTCCATGTTACAGTAACTCGGCTCCGATCGTCCCCGTCACGTTTTTAATTTATTGTAGCATTTTTAATTTCAACAGAATTATTGTTTTATAAACGCAACACAATGCTATTGCATCCGCTCTGATATATGTACAAGTGATTATTAACTCTTCAGTTGCTAGGGTCGACGTTTATATACGCATACATATACATATATATTTTTATAGCAAAGTGTAGATAGCATAACGACAGGCGATCGTAATTCATCGTTGCGATGTTTCTTTTTTTTTCTTTTTTGAAATAAACGGGCATACAAATTTTCTTCGTATTATATGACGATTATCTTTAGACTTTATCACTATAAACACACACACACACACACAGATATATATATATATATATATATATATATATATATATATATATGTATATATATAAATATATATACAGAATTAAAATAAATAAATTGTAGAATACCAAAAATGATTTTATTCAATTTTCATTTTCATTTATTTACTTTACCTGCATGTTGATTAAATTTAATTTTAATTGCCTGTCAACGTTTTTAGAGGGATCGTATATTTCGTCGGTAATATACTCGATAACGCTTTTTGTCTTATTGTTACGATCCAACGTGATCATTTTCACGTTGAAGATCGGAGACTTCAAAATTGAGCCCTTGCGGATGTCCGTTGTATGCTAGGTGGGCACTGGATACACGTAGAAACAATTTTGTAATAAAAGCGAACGGTAGGGAGTGCAAAAATATATAAGAAACGTAAACTTCATTAATTGAAACATTAAAACTGAAAAATTGCCGATTGGTAGGGGTAAGATAACACCACTAACTCAACTTAAATTTTGAAACGAAAAAAGTGGTGGCGCCCAATTATAGTGTGGTGAAATTCAAGAATACGTTTATAAAAATCGATTTCGATCGAAATTAGATATGATTATAAGATGTTTACCTCGAAATTTTCAAAAACAACTGAAATCCAACGTGATTATTTTCACGTTGAAGATCGGAGACTCCAGAATTGAGCCCTTGCGGATGTCCGTTGTATGCTAGGTGGGTACTAGGTACACGTAGAAACAATTTTATAATAAAAGCAAATGGTAGGGAATGCAAAAATATATAAGCAACGTAAACTTCATTAATTGAAACATTAAAACTGAAAAATTGCCGATTGGTAGGGGTAAGATAACACCGCTAACTCAACTTCAATTTTGAAGCGAAAAAAGTAGTGGCGCCCAATTATAGTATGGTGAAATTCAAGAATACGTTTATAAAAACCGATTTCGATCGAAATTAGATAAGATTGTAAGATTTTTACCTCGAAATTTTCAAAAATAACTGCGCACTACGGGAAGCTCGCACTATCCGTTGTTTTTCACTTTTTTTCTTTGGTAACTATGCTATATACAAAGATGGCCGCCCAAAGTTTTGTTCTGGCAAAAATATATTTTAACGCACCAATTTTATTTCTATTTTGAAACGAAACAAAATAATAGCGCTCAATTCTAGCACGGTGAAATTGAAGAACGCGTTTATAGAAACCGATTTTCACACAAATAACAAATGATTATAAGCTTTTTAACTCGAAACTTTAAAAAAACTGCGCGCTATAGGAAGCTTCCACTTGCCACCGTTATTCATTTTTTCGAGTGGTACGAATGTAAACATGGCTACCTTATACAACGAAAATCACGGCTACCCAAGATTTTATTACATGTCTAAAATATACGTTGACAACCCAACCTTATTTCGATTTTTAAGCGAAAAAAAGCGATAACATAGTGACAATCGAGAATGTATTTATAAAAATCGATTTTGCAAAAATAATAGGTTATTACAAGGTTTTAGCCCGGAAATTTTCAAAATGCGCGCTTCTTAAATACGCTTTTTTATTCTAACACGTCTTCTATAAACGATTTTATGATCAAAATCGACGGGAAGTAGCGTAAAAACGTATTAAATTCGTATATTTCATCAATTGAAAGTGTCGAAACCCGAAAATCGCGGGTTGGTAACAGCTAAGTAAGCGCCCCTAACTTCATTTCGATTTTGAACCGAAACGAATTAATAACGCTCAAATATAACTCGGTGAAATTCAAGAATGCGTTTGTAAAAATCGATGTTCATCGAAATAATAAGTGATCAAAGCAATTTTACCTTGAAATTTTCAAAAACACTGCGCGCCTCGAATCAACTTGCACCAACTGCCATTTTTCACTTTTGTCAGTGTAGCCAACCCTCTACGATCATGGCTACTAGACGCCTACTAGACTTTGTTTTATCGAACATTCTAGAATATGCGTTTTTGAACTGTACAAAGCAGTTTAATTTAGTTTAACTTTATTTTACGGAAAAATAACCAATTTAGCGCGTTCGCTGAATATTATTAGAAGTTTAGCGGGAACGTCTTGTCTACACCAGTCTGTCTTAATTCAATGAGAATATTCGAAAATTGTTTGAAAACAACTTGTAATCTATAACCGCTTAATAAGCGAATTATATAGAAAATTAATTTGATTTGAGCAGTTGAATATTTTTAAACACTCAGAAGCGAGCGCTTACTTCGTTGCGCACGCGCGAATAGATTAACCACGTGATTGTAGGCGCGAAGAACCTACGGAGGCATTTCTTTTTTTAGTGTCATTTATTGCAATTCTATAATTTTTTATATTTTTCATATTTTATAATTTTTTACATTATCTACTTTTAATGCCTCAAAAGTGTTTGAGATATATTTAGAAACAAATAAAATATATAATTCAAAGACGAGCAATAATATGCATTCTGCAATGCTTCTCTACCCCCACCACAATGTTTAAAGCACTCTAATAGTAGAGTGTTTAGTTACATGCCCTGGTGCAATCTTTTTACAAATGCATTACAGTTTTACGTGTTAACAGGTGGGTGAGTTTATATTTTAATTTTATTTCATCAAATTCCTTTCCGCAGCAGCTAAAATCGTTCATTTTCCTATTAAAATTATTCGATTTCTCGATTCAGCCACTCCCAATGCTGTGTTATTCATGCTATTCTATGTTATGACTAATCCTAATTCTCTGTAGATTATAACTGAATGTTTACGTAAAAACAATAGTAATTACAACCCGCAAAAGTTACTTTTGAGCTATTGTTCGCGGTTTAATCTAGTTTTATTTCGATTTTGTAGGTTATCATGCGGACCTTAGTATTGTTTACGTTTCTCTCGGTGTACTCGGTTGAGTTAATCGGAGCTCAAGGGCCTTACGGGCCTCCGGGCCCGAACGATTTTTATTATTACGAGAACCTACGATGTCCGGACCACTGGGTCCAGTATCAACAATCCTGTTACAGATTTATTAAGTCGCCGTTGAAAAGTTATAACGAGTCGCGGCATATTTGCCAGGCGTTTTCGCCCGAGTCGCACCGCTCGGATCTCTTATCGGTGAACAGTTACGACGAGCACGGATTCATAATAAACGAGCTGAACCGGCAGGATCCGTTGCGCAGGAGATGGTATTTGGGCGTTTACCAACAGAGCCCCGATTTTTGGGTAAACGCGGACGAGACGCCGCTCGCCGACATGGAGAACGCGTTTTTTCCCGGGAAGAGACGGTACGGCGACGACCACTTGGTTTACAATTTTTCCACGTACGAGATGCACTGGGGCTTCGTGGCGGTCCGCGGGGACGAGCCGTTGCATTTCATATGCGAGGCGGACCTGTTCAGCTTGCAACGGCTGCTCGGCGACAACAGGACGTACACGTACGGGATCGAGATACGCGACCCGAAGAAGATACCGCGGGGGCCTTACTTTCTACAACAGCCTAAAGACGTCACTTTCGACGTTTCGAGGCGACAAGTCTTAAACCAAGTCGTTCTTAGGTAACTTACGATAATCGAAGGTTACTACGGTGAATTGAACATTTTCTTTAGTTGCTTAGCAGGTGGTTATCCGACGCCCACGTACCAATGGTTTAAAGAAGAATACGAGAACGATAGACTTTCCGCGCGGCCTATAGAGCCTTTGAGCGACCGACGATACACCCTTAGCGGGGGGATGTTAATTATAATGAGCCCCGAAGAGGTACGATATTTTATTTTATTTTATTATGTATAAAATAAATTTACATCCCTTGACGTAAATTTTTTCAAAAGTTCATAGTTCTAAGAATATTTTCTGAACAATTCAAGTCAATATTATGAATACGGAGACAACTTTAAACTAATCAAGTAATCAAGAAGAACCTTTCGAAGACAGAGAGAATTTTAAACTAACCGCAAGTAACTGAAAGACCACATTATATGTACATACGTACACTTATCGAAATGACTTGCCGAAATAATATTGGGTATTTCCATCAATAAAGATACATCATAAATAGTCCGGCCGATATCGACAGGTAAATTTCTATGAAGATAGGCCGTAAAAATTTGGGTTTAATGTGGCTGATAACACAGATTTTACAGTAGTTATAATACACTTATGGTATTCATATAAATAAGATTAAAAATCAAATTACATAAAGTCAAATAAATCTAAATAGTTTTGTGTCACAACGACCCGAGGGTTATATACGTAACAACCTTGTTTTAACAATTTAATAATAATTTCTTGTAAAAACTATTTGGCAATATTATACTTCATGCACCAGCAAACAAAGTCGCATAATCTTGGAAATAAATAATGAAAGATGACAAAGATCCGTCTCGGCTCATATTGACCGCAGGGTCAAAAACGTGCTGTTGCTTTACGTGTGGTTATACATACACGGTGTCTAAAAAGTCTGGAAACAGTTAAATACCTTGAAATTGCACGGTGGGATCTTCTTTCGAAATCCAAAAATTAGGTCTAAGTTCGAATTTATTTTTCTTAGAACGTATTGGTGGAAATAAAAACCATTATTTTATATCAAAAACTATATTCATTAAGCAGCATATACAAATAATCCAAACACCAAATTACGATTAAGTAGCACTTTTTTTTTAATTGCTAAAGCACAAATTATCTTGACGTTTTAATGACATCTCAGTCATCATTTTCAAAGTGTGGCAGACCCGAGCTGCCATTTTACAGACTTCGCTTTGTGTGCTGTATGCATTGCACGTCTGAGATGTCATCCAAACGTCTAGGTACGTATATATAGGCGAATATCGATATTCCACAGAATGTATTTGCAGAAAATCGACCGAGCAAACTACCATTGCAAAGCGTCCAATCGCTACGGAACGATAATATCGGAAAGCGTCTCGTTAAATTTCGGATACATCCACGAGTTCGTGTTGCGAAGAGCTGTCGAACAGGGCGACCACAATTGGGGAAAGGTGATGTACTGCGATCCGCCGAAGTTCTTCGGGAAGGTCAGTTACTCGTGGTCTCGTGACTATTTCCCGAACTTGGTGGAGCAGGATAAACGGGTTTTCGTTTCTCGCGATGGCGGATTGTACTTTTCGGCTCTAGAAACGATCGATAGGGGCTTATACGGATGCAGTGTTAAGGCGGAGTACTCGGATACCGGAAAGAACGGACCCTTCTTTCCGTTAAAAGTAAATCCGCACTGTACGTTCCGTTTTTAATTGCCGTGTTGTTTTACGAATCTAACGTGACATTAATTTCAGCGTCATATGAACAATTGAAGTTCGCTAATGCGTTTCCGAAGATTTTTACAAATCCACCGACCGCCGGTGATGAAGTACGGTTGGAATGTATGGCTTTCGGATAGTAAGTAATAATTTCGTTATTTATTAAAATTAAGTTTTATAATTTTATTATTACAGTCCAATTCCGAGTTATAACTGGACGCGTAGAGGCGCCCCAATGCCTCGTAATGCATATTTCGACAGCTACAATCGCGTGCTGATCATTCCGAAAGTACAAGTCGAAGATCAAGGTGAATACGTTTGCACAATTTATAACGATAAAGCTTCCGTCGAAAAAGGTGTGCAATTGAACGTCCAAGCCGAGCCGGAGTTTCGTATTCCCCTCCAAGATAAACATATAGATAAACTAGGCCAGTTAGTTTGGTTATGCGAAGGTTTCGGAATTCCCGACGTCAACTATACGTGGTGGAAAAATGGTCGTCAGCTAACCATGGGATACTTGGAAGCGGAAGATTACGGAAGAGTCGTCATCCAAGATAACGTCTTGACCATTCGGGAAGTCGACGAATTCCGTGACGCAGGAATGTACCAGTGTCGCGCTTCGAACGCCCTTAAGGCGAAATACTCGTCCGCGCAGCTTCGCGTCTTGTCGTTCAAGCCATCTTTCAAGAAACACCCGTTGGAACCGGAGACGTACGCGGCGGAACAAGGGAACGTTACCATCGTTTGTCAGCCGGAGGCTGCGCCTAAGCCGCAGTTTACTTGGAAGAAAGACGGGAACGTTATCGGACCCGGCGGCCACAGAAAGATATTGGAGAACGGAAATTTACTTATAGGGCCTGTATCGAGAGACGACGAAGGTATTTATACGTGTTCCGCACAAAACGAAAATGGGTTGGACGAATCTAGAGGACGTTTAATAGTTTTACGTAAGTAGAAGTGTATTTTTTCTTAGTGAAAGTAAATATTATGTTTACGTAGGTGGTCCTCGATGGATACAATCGTTACCTCCGAGAATCGTAACATCGGTATACGACGATTTTGAGCTGTATTGCGAAGCGTACATCGAAGAATTACTAGATATTGCATATATTTGGCATCATAACGGAATGAGAATAAGAAATATAGATGTTAAAAATTCAAATAATCGAATCGTAAGTACCTGCCAATAATTTTATGTAGTAATTATTTTCTTTTACTTGTAACAGAGAATAGATGGTGGACATTTAGTAGTTCTAAATTCAACGTTTGCTGATGAAGGAGAATACGAATGTTTAGTTACCTCAGCTCTCGGACAGATATCTTCCCGATCAATCGTAATAGTGGAAGGGCCTCCCGGACCTCCCGGGGGACTCGAAGCCCAAATCGTGCATAAAGGGGTGAACCTATTTTGGACCGATGGTGCTTTCCACGGAAAACCGATTATACACTACAGCGTCGAAGGTCGAACCCAGTGGAATATGACTTGGATATATTTGGCGCACGGGATTCGTGCGCAGTCCGTTCACACGAACAGGAAACGCGCTTTAGTCGACGTGCCGTTGACTCCATGGTCAATTTATGAATTCCGGATCGCCGCTTGGAACGAATTGGGTATGGGCGTTCCGAGTAATCCCAGTCCGAGGAGGTCGACGGCCGTCGACAAGCCGTATTTGCCGCCGGCGAACGTCGGCGGCGGCGGCGGAAAGCGCGGTGATTTAACGGTGACTTGGACTCCGTTAAGAAACGATCAACAAAACGCCCCCGGAATACATTACAAAATTTTCTTCAAACAGAGATTTCACGAAACCGAATTTCAAACGTTACTTTTGAAAAAGCAAGGGAACGTTGGAAAAGCCGTAGTACATATAAAGTCTGAACATTATTATACCGAGTACGTGGTGAAGGTACAAAGTATAAATTCCGAAGGCGAAGGTCCGATAAGCAACGAGGAAGTAATATATTCCGCGGAAGACATGCCGATCGTCGCTCCGCAACTGGTTAAAGCCATGTCTTACAATTCGACGGCCTTGAACGTAAGTTGGAACGCCGTCGAGCAGGTTAGAGATCGAATTAGAGGAAAATTGATCGGGCACCGTATCAAGTATTGGCGCGACGGAAACAACGAACAGGATAGCGTTTATTATTTATCTAGGACTACCCGACCGTGGGCGCTGATCGTCGGTCTCGTACCGGACACTTATTACAACGTTAAGGTTATGGTCTATAACGGAGCCGGGGAAGGTCCCGAAAGTGAAAGGTTTAAAGAAAGGACCTACAAGAAACCGCCGCAGAAACCACCTTCTTCCGTTAACATTTCCCCCGTTGATCCTTCTACCATACGCGTTACTTGGCGGTACGTACAACCTTCGGACGACGAAGAACCACTGCAAGGATTTAAGGTAATCAGAAATTATACGTTACTCATTTCACAATGAATATCACCTCACAATACCTTACAAATTAAGTTTATTTGACATTTGTCGATCAAAACACTCAAATTCTATTTTATGTAATATTGGTTGCATACCCCACTTATATAATATTATTGTAGATAAGAATTTGGGAGAGCGATCAAGACATCAGCACAGCAAACGACACGGTGATTCTTATGGGAAAGGATTTAGAAGCGCAAATCAGAGGGTTAGCTCCGGGGAAGGTGTACAAGATGCGCGTTTTGGCGTATTCGAACGGCGGCGACGGAAGAATGAGTTCGCCCGCTCTACAATTCCGGATGGGTACGTACTGAAATGTAAATATTTCATCCGTTCTCATTTTCGTTATGTCACAGAGGTGTTGCTTTTGTCTTTCCAGGGAAAATTTGTAACAGTTACACGTGTGCGGTTACGATTTTACGTTTTGGTGATATGAACGGCTTGTAGGTCTCGTTTAAATTTCAGGAAGTTTACGCTAGATTTTGATGATTACGTTTCCCTTATTCGCTTTTCAACACGTAGCGTTGTTAAGGGGTTATGCAACCTTTTGGTCTTCAAAACTAATCAAACCATTAATTTGAAATTTTTGAGCATAAAGGTAATTCATTTTTTAAGGATTTCACTACAGGTCAAAAATCATTGACAGCACCTCCACCAGTTTTAAATTTTGACTCATGTTGAATATCTCAATTTTCAACAGATCAATGTAGTAATATAATTTTTTTATAGTTTTTAATTGAATAGTTTTATGTAGACTGTCACATACATAAGGACGGACAGACCACCTGGTGAGAATGGCTTAATTAGCTAAGCATTGCTTAATTTAAAGGTTGCATACCCTGTTAACAGTTAAGTAATCCTTTTATGCTTGATACAGACCTTCAAGTGCGTGTTTATTTTAACAAGAATTTAATATTTCCTTTTTTCTTTTTATTTAGGAGATCCAGAAATGTACCGAAGTGGAGCAAAGACATTAGATGTATTTTCAATAATATTCACGACTGCCTTATGTAGCTTAATACACGTCATAATGCTCATAAAACTCAATTGATCTTACATTCCGAATAGTGCCTCAGTAAAGAATCAAATTGATGTACATACCTGCTAAATTGAATAGTTGTAAAAAAATAGTATTTTTCTCTCTATCTATACAATGTTTATACATGAATCTATATATACACCAATTTTTATTAACGTCGGTAACGAATGTACCTGGATGCATATCGCAGCGAACGAATTCTCGAATACTAACGTTGTTAACTTACGTACTCTTAACCTTAAATCTCGTAGATTGATTGTTTTACTAACGATTCCGTCCAATCGCATCAAACTTTATTTTGAAACCGGGGAATATTAATAACGTACTTTTATTTTTATTATTATTTTTTACTTTATTAGACTGAGTTCTGTTTGTATCGCCGTCCAAAATCACGACCACGTTCTGTTAAGTTCAAACTTTTTAATAAATACAATTTTTATAATAAGTCGGTGTTTTAATTTCCTTGACGCAACGATAGAACGATTGAATGACTCAAAAAGATCCAAAAGAAGTAATGAAATGAAAGATATTGAAAGTGTTAATGTGTAATTTTAGCAAATGATTAAAATTTTGAAATAAAGTTATATTTTGCTGAAATATTTATTTTTAATTTTGGAAGGAAAAATAGTTACTTAAGGTAAAAATTCACGAAAAATACTAGTTCCCTTCCTATATTCCAGCCAATAAAACAACTGTAATAAAACAGAAATCCACCATACACCGTGTAGTCGCATAGGGATATTGCACTAACACGATTGGTTGAGCCATTCGGGTGATCCCCAAGATCGCAGGACAATTAGCGAGATAATCGTAGTACAAACCGTATGGACTGAGACACTCAGATTCCCTCAGAACATTGACGACACACAACAGCTTTGAAATGTCTGTTTTTACAATTGCCGAGAGGGTTCAAATTATCAAGTGGTATTTGAGCGGCAATTTTTCAGAAGAAGTTGGAAATTTATTCACAGTTCCTTCCAGACAGTCAATTGAAGTCCGAAAGAGAGGCACAGTCAGTGAAGTTGGTGTGAGTGCTTGAACAGTTAAAGCTTTAAAGTGGGAACTACGCAAGAGATTTTTCTTGAATGAAATTTTGTGAAACTATATGGTGGAAAAAGCAAACGAGAATGAAAATTTCTTAGGAAACATTTTATTTTCGGATGAATCGCCTTACCATTCACGGTCGTCACAATCCGTTCGTCACGCGATGGGCTCAGCAAAATAAGCATCTAAGTATTGCTACTCGAATACAGTATCCACAAAAGCTATATGTTTGGACTGGTATTTTAAGTGATTTCGTTGGAATTTGTCGAGGTTTGGTTTGGTTTTACTTTTTGTGGCGGTATACTAAAGCAATGGTTTACTAACATCGTCAAGGAGCCAATAGCTCATCAAACTATTACTCCCGAAACGCTCTCCAGAGTGAGGAGAAGTTTCTACAACAGGTTCGGGTGTTGTTTGTTGGCGAAATTACGAGGCATCCTTGAATCTTTCATTTAGTTTTAATTTCAAATATTGTTAGAATTATTTTATTTTAGTGACCTTTTATTTTAGTTAACTTAAATATTAATAAATAAACATTTATTGTTAATAGTTAACAAATAATTGTATGTAGAACGATGTCAAGCAGTGCTAGCATGTACATTCTCCCGAGACATCAGAAATTTACTAAGCGCTCACATGGAATATCAGGTGCTGGTAAACACAAACTCGTGGTGGGAGTCGTGTGTTTCTCCTATGAGACGATCAAGACTTTTCCAATCTGTATAAGGTGAAAACAGCACCACGTACACCACAATTTTAAATATAACACAACCAGGGTTAAGGTAAGAGAAAGTCGCGTGCGGCGTAACGGATGCGAATATATTTTTCGTCACGAAACGTTTTTAAATAATACTGACAAGGAACTTTTGAAGAGGATCGCGGTAGTAGTAAAGGGTAGGAAATAAAAAAATAAACACTTCGAGATGTTTTTTCTATTTAGTATTTGAAATAACTCCATTCAGTCTTTTATAACATATAGTGGTACATTACCATTCATATTATCAATCAAGTTTACACACAGTACTATTTTTTGATACACCGTGCACACAGACGAATATGTACAGTTAATCGCTGCGCGCCAGTCGAGCCAGCATTACCTCGAAACGATAAAGTTAACGTAAGATCGACGACGAAATCGCAATGAAAGCGAAAAGAACCGGTCGTAAAGAATACGGGGGGTGTTAAGTCGGTACTGGCGCTGGACGACGCAGTGTTCCGTAAACAAATTTGAGGATTACGATAAATACGGCGTAGTACGCGTTTTTTTTTTGTTTTTTTTTTTAAGTTTTGTCTTCTTTTTGTTCTCACAAGGACGGTTACGATTCGTATTTAATGAAAACGGAGGTCTACGAACGAGTATTCTTCTAGTTTCTAGTACACACATAAAACATACACATATTATGTCTAATCCCCAAGCTTGTCTACAGCGTAATAGGGTCATTTAACATACAATCTGTCGCTAACTTCACCATCTTAAAGTATTCGTTTTCTCGCGTATGTCCGGTCGTAAATACCACTTTAAGATAATGAATTCTTTAAACGATCCTATTAATGATAATGAAATTACAGCCTGAAAACATCGTACCTATTTGAATGTACACGATAACTATAGAGGAGTGGAGGAACACAGGCGAACGAGCTGGGTACGGCAACACCATCCGATCGGCCGACGGCCTTCGGCCCTGCGTTCTCTATTCCGAGGCCCACGGCGGGGCCAAGTCAGTACTGCTCGCTACTTAAATGTACACAGCCTTGTTACGCGTACACAGACCACACTGAAACGACCCGTGCACAGTATGTACAGGTTGGGGACACCGATGATTTGATTGAAAGGTCGCAAATAAACACTACACCCTGCTGCTTCCTTCGTCGCGGAAGACAATCGTTACGATTGCATCAAATAAAATATAAAAATATTCAAAACTGTACAAGGGGATTAAATACAGGGCATTACAACGTATCTATTCCAATCTTCCGTCCTGTTTTATTATAAGACGCGAAAATTTCAAGTCTCACCTCGGTAATTTTACGGTCGGGACTAAAAATTTGTTCCTTTACGTTTTGTTCGGCGGAGGAGTATTTTATTTCATTAATTAATTAATTAACGCAAAAACGAAGGTGACAATTTGAAATTTTCGCCCCCCGTAATACTGTAAATATCGGAATGAAAATGTTACTTTGCGAAACCCAGTACGAAGGTACATGCATTATACAGTTATCAAAAAAGCTTTCTTTTAATTTCGTGATAATACGTAAATATCGATATATATATCGGACTTACGCCTGAGGTTCAGCATAGCAAAGCAATGAACAGATTGTTTGTATCGTAAAAATATAGTACACTAATTTAATATTGAGGACAGCACACCACTCAAAATCCTACCAGAGGCACTTAGAGTCACTTGAGTGAGCGCCGTCCGACACTGAACGACTATAAACGGCGATCCAACAACACATATAGAAAGTCCGCTGGATATGTATAGCTGTTTTTTTACTGTTTTTTTGTGTTTTGTAAATTTTTTTCCATCTTCGTTTGTCGGCGGTCTCGCTTACGGCCATCAGCAAGCCAATTCCTGGGCGGCCGTCGGAATAACTGGCGAGATGGGGGGCGCAGACGGCCGCGTCAGGTCCGGCCAGTATCACGGTTGCCCGTCTTCCATTATCTTATGCACCTGCTCTAGCTTGTAAGCTAACCGTTGCCTCTGCGAGAACTCGTCCTCCTCCAACGTTACCGTCAGCTGTTCGTTGTATTTCACCGCGTACATGTACAGCTCGTGCAGGGCGCAGTTCAGATTGAATTCCGTGCTGTGAAGCTGCAAAATAGTTCGTTATTAGTACCGTCGTCGCTTTCCGACGTTCTCCGTCGTCCCTTACCCTCGATTCCTCGGCCAACATGGCGTTCATATCTTGATCCGAAATGGCAGTCATCCTCTTAATATCGGAGTAGTATCTGTCGACCCACTCCTTGTAGCACGGAATGTCCTTGGCGTATAAAAGTTTCGAACTCGGCGAATCTTTGCCTGTAAATACGTCGGAAAAAATTAATCCGCCCGATTATTCCTTTTCGCTTATTATACGTACCCAGTCGGTGATCGGAAGTAGAACACGAGTCCATAAAAGTTTGAGCAACGACAGATAAACAGGAATCTACGATATTGGATTTGTGTATGTCGAATACGAAGTTAGGGTTTTTGATCAGGTTAACCCAAAACCTGAGAGGTAAGGAATTGCTCTTCCAGGTGTGCACCACTTCCGGGTCGGAAATGCCGTGGTGCAGCGCCTGATCGTCCAAGAAGTCGAACATATATTTTATCGCTAACGGTAATACGTTTCCCCTCTGAGCCGTGCTGAAGATCGTCTCGAACAGATCGTCCACGTACTTCTGTAGTGTACCTTTGGTCGCTAGGAGACGAGTCAGGTAAATTTCCGAAACCATCTTATTGCCGCGTTCCCCTTCCTTCTGCGCGTCGTTGTCGTGATGCTTCACCAGGTGCCAAACCTTCACGCTCGTGTCGTGATCGTTGTTTAACGGACTAGTCGCGCGGCTCAGCGGGGGGCTCGCCGAGCTGAATTTACTTATATTTAAAGTTTCGTACTTATGGGACTTATCGTTTTTCTCCGATAGGATATTAAAGTTATATATTGAACTTTGTTTTGGTACTAAAGTTAGGTAACCGCCGTCCTGCACCTTGTAGTGCTGCAGGGTGTTCCGTCTCTTCCAATCGCCCTCTATTTTCGTAGTACTATCTTCGTCGTACAGTATTAACCTACCGGACGTACCAGTCCTCCACTCTGTAACATAAAATTAATCTTACTATTATCATTCCGTATAGGTTTTACCTGAGTATTAGATTAGACTTTAAAAATATAATCAATTATATGTGTATAAATGATTATACACATGTAATGTAGAATAAATAGCTTAAATTAATCCTAAAGTAATCTTAAAGGTAAAACAGATATGTTGGAAAACACTGGAATATATATAGGTCAGTCAAAACCAGATTCAAAGAGCACATGGCTCACTTAAAACTATTTAGAAATGTATTCAAAAATAAGTACACTTATATTGTTAAGTGAAGGAATGGATTTAATAAAGAGCTAATATCATTTAGTCCTCTATATAGTTTGATAGAATAGGTGCTGGACAAGTTGGCAATTTGTAAAGTATAGAGATATGAGTCTCTATCCTTAGACTATTATTATTGTCGTTCCGCATTGAAATTAGCTTATATTCAACATAGTTTTAATTATCACAGACAGACAGACAATCCGTCCATCCTTCTGTTAATACAATAATCATTTTTTCCCTTTCAATAATAATAATTGGGAATAAAAAATACCATTATAGCTTATAGCTAAGTATTAATTTAAATTTTAAAAATATAATCAGTTATACGTGTAGGTGATGAACATGAAAACCACATTATTATCATTTGGCATAATAATTAGCTATTAATTCTAAAGTAATCTTAAAGATAAAATAGATATGTTGCAAAATAGTGGAATATATGTAGAGGGTCAGTCAAAACTAGGTTCAAAGAGCACATGGCTCACTTAAGGTTATAATAATAATTGGGAACGAAAAAATATCCTTATAGTTTTTAATTAAGTATTATGGTAATATAGAAATTACGTAGATTAAAAATATTTAAAAGGGATAGATGGACGGACAGGCGGACAGACGGACGGACGGACTTTAAATATCTTAACATGAAATCTTTCTTTTACCTAGATCTAAGTCTTCCTTCCGTGGTCGTTGAGAGTAAGGAGTTGCCCTGTAAATGGCATCTAAAGCCTTTTCCTTAACTTGACTGATGGTGTCGCAGTCGAGTACTTTTACCGGCACGTTATCGTTGTGGTCCACGTAAACTGCTTGTTGCGATATGGATACGTGCACGGTCTAAAGGAAGAAATCGATCGTTAATTGCAATTATTTAAGTAATGCTTTTAAAACGTACCATTGGTTTGAAGTTTATTGATTGTCTTATTAACTTTTCTTCGCTAAGCGAGTACCTGGCCTCGGAAGTGATGGCGTCGACGGGTCCCTTGTCGACTTGTTGCTTGACGGCGCGGAACAGCATGTAAAGAGGTTCGCCGGCGCATTCGCGCAGGAATTTGTAAAGGAGAAATGTAAACCAAGCGCTGAGCATTTTTTCCGCGACGCTCTCAGTTCGTCTGAGAAGTAATTTCGGATGGCTTTTGCCGTCGATGCATTTTTCGATTAGTTCCGCTAGCAGCGTCTTTAGGATGTCAGTACAGTACTCCATCTTACTTTGCAAAGCAACCATTATTAACGATGCAACGTTCACACGGTCCCTCATAGAAAAGTAACGATTACTTTCCAAAGTTCTGATGAAGAGTAAAAGAAACGTTTTGTTCATGATCAGTTGCCCGAACTGTTTTAGACCGCGTTCTTTACGCAGTAATTCCGGGCGGTCCCATTGCAGGACTACGTGGTCGTCGACGTTCGGAAATAGAATTTTCATGGCGTAAGTACAATAGTCCAGGAACGGAATGCCTCCCGACGTTAGATCACTAGTTAAATCAGTCATTTCCGTTTGTAATTCGGCGAAAGCTTCTTTACATTCGGCCGCGACGCGTAATTCTAAAATGTCCATTTGTTCTTGCATGTTTTTAAGTACTCTGTTGCTTTCGGTCGATTTTCTTCGGTACGCTATCAGAAATCCGACGAACACAATAAATACGATTACAGTAACGATTATCACACTGAATATCGTCGATCTCGAGATCGGAGCGTTCAACCCCTGGGGCGAAGAGTACGATAGGCTCCCGATGTTAAATTTCAACGTTTCTCCAACTATTACGACCACTTCCGGAAGTACCTCCGGATTCGGTTCCCCGTTTTCTCCGATACCCATCGGCTGCGTTTCTGGCGGTCTACACGTCAACTGTTGCCTACTTAACGAGGTCACGTTACAGAAACTATTACCGATTTTCACTATTACGTCTGATTCTTGGCACGCACGATCTATATTTTGACCCTACAAAGTAAAATTTAATATAAAATACAACTTTCATAAAGTACACTCTTACATTTATATTGAGGTAGTCCGATTTGTAATATTTGACACGTTCCTTATCAAACGGTTCGAAATGCGGGTTCGGGTAGAGCAAAAACGGCGCGAAACCCGAATTGGTCGTCGTTAGGTTTTGCACGCTCAGCACGTTATCCATTCTGAAGCCGTATTCCAGCTGTAACGGGGAGTCGGCGACCAGCGTTTTACTATCCGCGTCGATGTCCGGGCTAAAGCACGTCATCGTCGTGTTGGTATGCGCCGTACAGGGCTGTAAACAAATTTTATTATATTTGTTATGTATGTTCTCAAATTTTCAAAATTAATAATGGTCCCATTGCGCTACCACAAAGAATATACTAAAATATTATTACATACACAGAGTTTGAAAACTGATACTTAGTATATCGGAAAGAAATTACTTACGCTCACTGTCATCATTTGATTGTAGTAAACGTACATCTGCGGACGTTGAATGTAACCGAGATTTCTTCCCGTAACGGATATTCTGATTCCTCCAGCTGGGATACCTTTGGGTCCTTTCACTCTACTGCCGGAGTCCACAGAATCGATGACCGGATCCTCGACGTATTGGAATTTTATGTTCTCCAGGACACGATCTCCTTTATCGAATTTCATTTTGACGATGCCTTCAAAGGGACGATCCGCGGCGCTCGTAACACACAGAGCTTGATTTTGTTCCTTAGACAGAATTTTGCAGGGAAGGTTGTCGATAAACGCCAGAATATTGCTTCCGGCGTTCATGTACTCTCCGGTAATCCGTAAAGAGGTTCCACCGGATTTCGGTCCGTACTGCGGACTGATTCCGGTTATTACGGGATTAACGAACTTATAATTGGTCCTAGATTCTCCCCTATAGTCTTCAACTCGTACTACGACTGGACCTTCACGGGGTTCTATCGTTCCCGGCCCGTCGACTTTACAAACAATACGTTTCGTTTTCACATATAGATGTTCGTAAGGTTGACAGTTGATTCCGGCTATATTGACACCGCTGTAAATGTCCTTAAAAACCTTTCCGAGGTTGATCCCTTCGATGGTGATATTCGTTCCGCCCTCCCACGGTCCTAACTCCGGACTAAACGAGGTCACTTCCGGATTGGGACACGTTTGACTTCTATTTAGCCATACGGAGAAGCCCTTTTCGCATTGGTCCTTTACTTCGCAGCTATCGGTACTTTGACACCAACCGCATTCGTACTTTTCCGATAACGCCAGACACATTCCGCAATTATCCGCCATGTCGCGACATCGGTATATAACAACTAACAAACGAAAACAGTTTTAAGTAGAATGACAAGAGGTGATTTGGGAAACGTACTGTGAATGTTATCCGGATTATCCAGCGGTTTCGATCCACCCCAGATAACCGCGAACGACGCGGTGATGTTCGGGGCGTGCGAGGAGTACGAAAATTCCATCGGATCGCAATAAATCGTATCGCCGAGTAGCTGAGCGTTGACGCTCGTGACCCTCCCTTCGATGTTGAACTGGCAGACGAAACGGGTCTGCACTATAAACTGCCCGATGATGTGCACCTTGACCTTGATCGATCGCTTTATCCCGGAAGCGACCAATATCTCAGGCGAATTCCCGATGGTCGCGTTGATCGTGGGACAAAAACCCGGCCCGGATCGGTAACTGGGCCCGACGCGCTGTGAAGAAATCGATGGATCAAAAAGTGCACGGTCCGGTTTACGTTAACTCACGTTTATTCCGGTAACTAAGATGTCGTTTCTACAGTTCTCCGCCGTGTCGTGCGTACACCTGTGGCCGTCGACGCACCAATCGCACGGGAACGAAGAGGACACGCACTGTGTACACGAGCTGTACGTGTTGCAGTCGAAGAAAGTGAAGTTTGTCGCCACGAAGTCCGGCCCAGAGTCCATACGGACTGACAATTTCGCCGTGAAGTGATCTGCGAACGTGTAAGATAGAGAAATTTTAGATTCGTAAAGAAAATAATGAGATAATTTTCTATATATCCTGAAATATTTTATATTTGACCGTACAATTCATATATTCCAACGTTCAATTAAAAAGAGACATGTCACCGCATTGTAGATTATGTAATAAACCTTACCATAATTGTATCATAATAAAGTCATCGGAGAGGTCAGAACGTTGCCCCCGTATAACAATCTAGTTGAATACAATTTAAATTGCACGGATAAACAAAATGAAGCTAAACAAAATGAAATTAATCTTGTATAAGATAAAATAAAATTGTGTTATACAATTGTTTGTCCTTCGAATTTGCACGTTCGAAATAAAATGAATAAAAATTATTGTTAAAGGTTAAAAATAGGAGTTCGATAATAAAAGTGCATTAATTTAAATTTAATAAAACATACCGTCTGGTTATTTTGAAATGTATTTTATTAGCGTGATGAATAAAGCCATCGCGAAGGTCAGAACACTACCTGTGGTATAACAACCCAGTTAAATGTAATTTTAAATTTTAAATGTAATTTAAATATTGTGTCGCAATTGTTGGTCCTTCGAATTTGCATGTAGGAAATAAAATGAATAAAAATTCTCGTTACAGGTTAAAAATAGGAATTATAATAAAACATGCTGTCTGGTTATTTTGAAATGTATTTTATTAGCGTGATGAATAAAGCCATCAAGGTGGTCAGAACAGTACCCCCCGTATAATAACCTAGTTAAATGTAATTTAAATTGTATGGATCAACAAAATGGACCGGTATGAAAAGGTATGCGGTGGCGAAACGTTGAACTGGGTCGGATGTAAACACATAATTAATTTTGTATACAAATGCTATTCAGGTCTGAAAGCAGTGTATAGATTATATTGTACACCGTTTGGTGGTAAATATTATAATTAATTGATATGTTATTCATAGTGGGGGATTTTCTATTAATCCGTTCTAATGAATTTCTATATTTCTATATTTGCGGTGGAAGAGAAAGTCGCGTTGGCGTTTGCACTAACGCGATTTTAGATTCTTTTACTTACGTTGTCCTGGTGGTATGTTCGGTAATAGGTCAGTCCTGGGTGTCGTACAATTAACCCCATAATTCTTTTTGGTAGCTTTTGTGATCAAAGTTTTGTCTAAAGCCGTGAAAGCGCAGAAGAAATTCCCAGACAGCGTAGGTAGATTCTCTATCATCAGATCCAACTGAAAGAAAATGAAGAAAAGGAGCATTTTTAAATTCTAACTACTTTTCGATGGTGGGAACCTTACCGTTCTCGCCGTGGTCCTTTGCAGTTGATTTGGGGTGACGGTGGTGATGGTGGTGCACCTTCCACTCTTATAGCTGATCCAGTAAAGAGGATCTTGGGCGGCGTCGGAACAATCAGATCTCAGACTGCACCTATAGGATGAAAATTTGAACGAAAATGTAAGTTCTGCTTAACCTGGCGTTGTATAAGTTATAAGGGTGGTTTTCGAACTTCCGTACACTGCAATTCACCCTCAAGAGCGGTAGGGACAGAGGGGGCGCGTAAGCCAAACCCTCGCGAGGGTTCTTTTAGCCTTAGGGGCAATTTAGGGGTAACGGCAGGCTAGATGGGGCAGATATTGTACGTTTCGGGAAAGGTGGAATGAAGGAATACGTATAATTAACATTTCTTGCCCGATTTCGATTGATTTAAACGCATCTCGTAATGGCTTGTCGGTCAAGTTTCTTTCTAAGTCGGAAGCAATTTGGATTTTCGGAAATTACTATGCTACACGGACCACGGCACGCAAATGAATGCTATTTATAACAGATAGAACAATAAATAAAGTTAACCGCCTCCCTTATCCCTTTCCCCCACCCCTCTCCCACCCCCCTTCTCCTCCCGTTCCCGACCTAAATCCATTCAGAAATGTGGAAGCCCTCACTAATTAAAACGCATCCTATCTCCCTGCCAGCGCTTGCCTGCACTTGATGCAACCGACTCTGGTACAGGTTACTACAATCTTATGAACAAAGCAACTACAATTTCGCTCTTCTTTTTCGCCGGCCCTTAAAACGCCATTAATTAACGCATCATTCTTTAAAGACTTTGTACTCCAACACTAATTACTCTAATTCAATATGAAATGAATTCACTTCAAGGCACCTAACAAGGTACCCTTACGAGGTTATTATACGGTACCTTTACGGCCTATATTCGCAAAAATTTACCTGCCGATATCGGCCGGACTATTTACGATGTTCCTTTATTGACGGAAATACCCAATATTCAATCAAAAATTATATTAGTCTTAATATGTATTCAATGGTTTTCAGGCTACTTCATTTTTTCAGCAAATATAACAAAAGAATTGATAAAACTTTCTACCAAAAATTATTGAAATTCATTAAACGGTTTTTGAGAAATTCGTAATCAAAATTGATCACTAATTTTTACTAAAAATATGCTTTATATATCTTCCTATATCTTTAAAATTAGTTACTGCAAATTCCCCAGATTTTCAGCAAATGTAACTAAAGAATTGATAAAGCTTTCCAGCAAAAATCACGATAATTCGTCAAACCGTTTTTGCGAAATTTGTAATCAAAATTGATTACAAACTTTTAATAAAAATATCCTTCATATTTCATCCTGTGTCCTTCAAACTAATTACTACAAATTCTACAGATTTTCAGCAAATGTAACTAAAGGATT
>JAWQRM010000271.1:0-25199 GCA_033557675.1 Coptodactyla brooksi
CGCTGATATAGCAGGCGAATACGGTGGGTGGTCAATGATATTTTTTGTCAAAAATTCATGAACTTTTAACGTCTTATGTGGATATTATAACAGCTGTTTTCCTGCTGGATATTCAGGCCTAACACGTACAATTCTTGACCACAAACGTTGTAAAACTGCTAATCAATATTCTCCATTGACAATTTTACCTTGTGGAACAAATTTCTCATGAACAATCCCTTGTAAATTATATAAAATAAGCGGTCATTGTTTTGATTCTTGATTTCTGATAGAGCATTTTTTTTTGTTTTGGATCGCCGTTCGACTTCCATTCTGCATCAAAATCTGGATCAGTTTCAGCAATTTTAATGAGGTCTTTACAATGCTCTATGAGCAATTTTTTGGGCATTGTTTAAAGCATATGGAACAACACGTGCACAAACTTATATATTAGTGATATATTAAACCTATATATATATTAGTTTATTTAGTGCGATTATCTCGCGTACTTTATTTTTAATGTTAAGCCGTTTAAATACATACACTGTAATTTGAGAAGTAGCATCTCATTTTGTAACTAGGTGCTACGATTTCGCGCAATTGGACGAGTTTCAATAATTATTCAAGATTGTTTATCGCTAAAACTCTTCGATCAAATATTAGACTACATATTTGAGCAATACCAGACATTTTTCAAAGTAAACAGAATTTGATTAAGCGACCGGCATATCACTTCGTACGACAGAGCGGGATAATTTCGCTCCATACGTTTTTTATAACTCTTGTTAAATAGAATCAACATATTAATCAGAATTCAATATACAGCACAATATCAGAAATATTTTGTAATAATAAGCAAAACTATTTCTAGCACTGTAACATGTAGATCTGTATATTTCTTTAAAGCTGATTAGAAGTAGCAAGAAATGTGATAGCAGAATTTATCGAGTCCCAGCATGAAGCTGGGATCTCAGATTGTATTACGCCAATTTCTTTGGTTTTGGATAATAATCCGGTAGAAACTATAGACCTGTTTGTAATAAACCCGTTTACAATAAAGGGTTTTTAAAATTTACAAAACTCTGTAAGGTGGCAGTTTTTCACATACGATTGTCTATACGATTATGTTTCCGGGGCTTATAAATGACACAAAACCGAATATGTTCCGAAATGAAAGAATATTACAAAGTTTGTTGAATATAAAAATTATAAATGCATAGACACTAGGAGTTAAATGTGTGTCCTTCATAATGGTTTTTTCAAATAAATTTTCTGAAATGGCAGCCACAAGGCTGCCATTTTTTATGGGGGTTTGGACAAACTTGAAGGGGAGAGTTATAAACAACACTAAAGTAAGCAATATTTGTTGATAAATCCCTGTCCGTAAATTACTACATGCGGCACTAGAATTAATTAAAATCTAATTGTCCGGAAATTGACAGCAATACTGGGATAATTGTAAATGAGCATTAAGATATATATATATATATATATATATATATATATATATATAGCTCTCCAGTATAAAAATACAGCGTAATTACTAAGCTCGGCTTCCTCTTATTTTTGCATTATAGATTGACTTTCATCGCATTTATGTTTTATTGTTTCGTTTTTGCCCACATGCGAGTTTTCTACGTCAGACGCCAATCAAAGTGTATACCAAGATATTTCACTGATTCAGACTGAAGTATCTGGCTGTTATTCAGGCTTACCGGTGGACATGTTTGTTGTCGGAATGTAAATGTAACATGTATCGATTTGTTTTCATTAGCTTGTATTTTCCACTGTTTGAGTCAACCTTGGATCCTGTCAAGATTAGCTTGTAAGAGGTTAGAGGCAATGATTGTATTGGAATGCGACGTCATAATAGCTGTGTCATCAGCAAATGTAGCTGAGAATGCAGCTAGAAGATGTACTTGGCAGATGAGATGTATATAGTAGGTACATGGTCGGCCCAAGTACACTCCCCTGCGACACCCCTGATATGATTTCGTATAAGTTTGTAAATTCTTCTTTGTATTTAACAAGAAAGTGTCTGGCACTCAGGTAAGATTTTAATATTGGATATACGTCATAAGAAAGCTTCTGTTTGATTTTGTAAAGTAATCCGGGATGCCACATCTTATCGAATGCCTAAGAAATGTCTATAAAGGCTGCAGAGCAGCATCATTTTCTTTCTAGGTCTCTGCTGATCGTTTCGATTGATCTACGGACTTGTTCGACAATTCCATGTTTAATGTCTACATTGGTGATTTGGAATTAGGTTTGTTTTTTAATATTGGTCTAATCCTCTTCAGCAATAACTTCCCAAAGACTTTTGACATAATTGGCAATAAACTGCTGGGTTTATAAGAACCAGCCTCTTGTGGTATTTTTCCTGACTTAGGTAGCATTAATATCTGCACTACTTTTCATTGGGTAGGAAAATAACAGTTGAACAGAATGGTGAGTAGTCCCAAAGATTTGTCTGGAAGTTCCTGCATATTTTCCCTTTTAATAGATCATAACCTGATACTTTTTTCGTTTTTAGACTTTTCTGAATAACTTGACGTATTTTTTTAATTGTGAATTTACCTATCGGTAAGTCCATTTGACAGGGTGATTCAAGAAATTGAAATATTTCTTGACCATCGGTAAGTTGAACCGAGGAGAATGGTTGAAATACCTTCTGCAGATTTTCTGCAAAAGTGATTGCCTTTTCTCTATCATCTCTCCTGTTGTGGTTCTTTAAACTTTCTCGTTGCCTTCCAGAATGAGCAATCTGTGGCTTCCGTTGGTGAGTGAATCTCACGATACTCTTGGATAGGTAGGTTTTTCTTCACTAGGTATTTGTTTTAGTTCTTTAATCGCCTTGTTGAGTTTAGCTCTATCATATGAGGATAGAGCCTATTTTTTAGCATATGTTCCTTATTTTTCGTCTTTCGTCTTTCTTCTATCTTCATTTTAATATTTCTTGAACAATTTTCATTGTGCTCTCTTACACTTCTAGAAGTAACGTCCCACGAGGCCTCGTATATAATCTTGGTAAAATTTTCAATTGCCGTTTCTAGTTCCTTTTCTTCTCTAAGTGATATGTTGCAGGTAATATTTTCATCCGTAGATTTTTTAAATAATTCCCAATCTGTTTTATCGTTGTGCAACAGTGGTGGTTTTTCTTTTCTAATTACAATAATTGGCGAATGAGCGGATGCCTTGATGAATAATGAATGAATGATATGCCTTTAACAATACAGAAGTCAATCACGTCTTGTGTTTTCCTTATATCTGTAGGCCAGTATATTGGTTCCCCTGTAGATAATGGTAGTAGATCGTTTTCTTGCATAGCGAGATACAGTTGACGACCTTTGGGGGTAGGTATATTCGATGTAGATCTCCAAAATGGATACTGGATATTAAAGCCACCTCCAGTGTATCTCTTGCCTAGGATTTTAAAGAATTTCGAAAATTGTTCTTGCTTAATTATATGTTTGGGTGGACAGTATACTGCGGAGAATGCAATTGGGCCAATCCAATTTTCAGGTACCACACAGCCTGTAGGTAGTCTTGTTGAACATCTTCATGATGCTTAATTGCTGCCTTAATTACTATAGCTGTGCCTCGATGAGCGGTTCTATGCGGACGTTGAGTATTACATACCGTGTAGAAAAGTTCTGTTTGATGCATAGAGAAATACACACAGAACTCCCACAACGAGTCCGTAACCCCCTCTTCTATCCCACCAGCCTACGTTTGCCAGACCCGTTCCGCCGTGCGAACGCTAATTGTGAGTACATTTCTGATACGCTGGTGGCATGTACGCCTAGCTTTACATCGTTCTACGTACACTTATTTTTTTAACTATTAACAATAAATGTTTATGTATCTGTTTTCGAACGTTTAAGTTCGACAGAAAAACAAAAACTTCATTCTTACTAAAAGAAAAGATCATTCTAAAATAATAAAATAATCCTAATATTTACAAATAAAACGAAATGGAAGATTCAAAGATGCCTCCTAATTTCGCCAAACAATAACCCAACCTGTCGTAGAAATTTCTCCTCACTCTGGAAAGCGTTTCTGGAGTAATAGTTTGATGAGCTTGAATAACTTTTATTCTCAGCTCATTCAAACTATTGGCTCGTTGACGATGTTGGTAAATGATTGCTTTAGTGTACCTCCATAAAAAGAAATCATTTGGCCATAAATCTGGCGATCTAGTGGGCCAAATGGTGCTGCCACTTCTGCAAGTAATACGATCAGGGAAAGTATTCTTCAGAAATTCTCGCACCCTCATCGTATTATGAGCTGGACAACCATCGTGCTAAAACCAAACCTCGTTAAAGTTGAGTGAGGGGTTTCGGACAGCAGGAATCACTTGGTTCTGCAATAATTCTAAATATTTGTCGGCATTTAGGTTTCCATCAATGGAGAAAGGTCCAATGATGAAATCACCTAAAATACCAGTCCAAACATTCACCCTTTGTGGATACTGCGTTCGAGTGGCAACAGTTAGATGCTTATTTTCCTGAGCCCAATATCATGTAACAGACGGATTGTAACAATCATGAATGGAAAAACACGATTTATCCGAAAATAAAATAATGCCTAAGAAATTCTCATTCTCGTTTGATTTTTCCAACATAGTTTCACAAAATTCTATTCGACTGATATGATCCTCAGGAAAAATCTCTTGCGTAGTTCCCACTTTAAAGCAACGGAATTTATTGCGCTTCAAAATCGTCGCGAATTTTCAAGCGGCATTGACAGCAACATGTCGCATGACCTGTCTTTTCGAACACATCGACAATAAGTCAGTAATATGGCAATAAGTAAGTGCGCATAAATTTACCACTTCTTCCGAAGAATTGCCGTTCAAATACCACTTGATAATTTGAACCCTTTCGGCAGTTGTAAACACAGACATTTTGAAGGTATTGTATGCCGTCAACGTTCAGAGTTTGTCTGCCTCGATCCTTCAGTTTGTATTATGATTCTTTCGCTAATTGTCGTGCGATTTTCGGAATCGCCCAAATGTTGGGCCAATGGCGTTAGTACAATATCGCTATGGGACGATATGTAATTTCCTACACGGTATGTTGTATATTAGTATACTTAAGGGCTCATGTCCAGTTAGAAAAGTCCAAAAAATCGGTTTTTGGGTTTTTGCATATTTTTTAAGTAAGCCATTTCAAGACTGTTTCCTGTAAATTTCATATAAATTGGACGAAAATTGACAAAGTTATGAGATTGCGCAGCCGAAAGCAGAGTGCAGCAGCTGCGTGCTTAAAGTTGGCCGTTTCTATTGTTATACACGAGAGGACAGAGAGCGTCGTAGCCAGCAGAAAATTGACGCTTTGGAGATGAAAAAATTGACGCTTCGACAGTTATATTCTACTGATAACTAGACCGCAAACTTTAAACACGTTTTTCTCGAAATTACATTTCTCGGTATTTTTCGTTATCCCGAGAACTGTTAAAAGTAATCAACCTAAAAGTTTTTCATGCTTATTCTGTGTATCCAGGGCTTGTTCGTGAACGAATGGTTTTTTACTGTACTGAAAACTTTTCTTATTGAAAAAAATGAAAAATTGAGAGTCCCAAAAATCGCACTTTTCCTTAAAATGGGTGCCGTTTTGTCAAAACTTATTTTTTAAAAAAAAACCTTCGTTCACGAACAAGATATATTCCTATACTAACAAAATCTTTTTGGATGTTGATATCAGATGATTTGCCTTGGAGTTATCGTGTATACCGCTCGATACCTCTGAAAAATCAGGTGTAAAGTGGCCGTAACTTACTAGTTTACAATATTTTTTAACGAAAAAAATTTTAATATTGTCCAATATATGTACTTTTAATATCAATATTTTGTTGTAAAAAACAGTTGGAACATATGCTTGTAACAATGCTTTAAGTTCTTGCCGTCTTTGCTAACCACTCTTAAAGCACTTGCCATCAACGCAATTTGGCGAGCATGGCCATGAGAAAATCGTGTCCATTCTTCCCATTAATTATGTTGTCATTTCTTCTAGTTTGTTTGTTTGTGTCATAAGTACTGGGCTTGGTTGTTGCTGGTTATTCATTAATTGTGATTGTTGCGGTATTTTTACCGTTTGTGCATATTAGATGGTTGGGTGGACTTTTCTTCCAGATATTAAATGTTGGCTTGATGGGGCTGATTGGGTATTTTGCCCATGCTCCTTTTTTCTTAATGCCGGGTACAGTTTTAGTTGTAGTTATTTACGTACATCCTTTGTAACTAACAGGATGATTTCATGAACAGTTGAGACGTTTATGTCCTTGCTTTTCTCTTTTCTAGGGCAATCTGTGGTAAATTGCTATAGTTGTTGGTGTGTCCATAAGTCTGATATCGCATGCATTGTGGGATATCTTTCTTTTTATGTGGCTGTTCAAAATCTATTACCGTATTCATGAGATGTTAAATTTTATAAATATTCTTGTTGTTTTGGTTACGTTCCAATTCTATGAAAAAAGTGGTAGTGTTTTGTTTTGTGTTCCTCTGGGTTTGTAGCTCTTTTGTATCAACTGATGGATGCATGTTTCTTAAAACAACTTTAAAATATCGACCTTTTTTTTCTTTGGTATGTATAAAATTCGGTTTTCATTGCTTTTAACGCTTCAATAATTGGAAGATATTTTTCTGAGCAGCAAGGTTGTATTTTTACCTGGTCCTCGCTCGAGACAAGATTATTATGAAAGATAAAAGGTTAATACATATACTGATATGGAATTTCGTTCATTAATTCACATAGATAGTATAAATCTCAAAATTTGAAATTTCTCAAGAAAATTTTGTTTTTTAAATAAAACATCACCAAATTGAAAGTGTCCAGTTAATCAAACTGAACCCTCCACTTTCCAATATGACGACATGAAAAGGGGGCGGAAATCGCATTAAGTCGATAAAAAAATACCCCCGTTGTATGAAAGAAAAGCGCACGTGACAGTGCTGCGGAAACAGTGCGACGTCAGACGTCGCTAATAAGGATTTATGTTCGCGGATAACAATTTCCCCGTAGCGAAATTCCAGATCGAGGTGAACGAAGTCGATTCACCAGAGCGGAAAGCCGTGTAGAAGCGGGGGGAGTCTTTAGAACGGCCCGATAACATATTCGCGTTGCAGGCTAGCTTCGATGCAATTGGATTTTCCAATTTCCAGAAGGATTTCATTTCAGAGCGTGTAGCGTCGCTGCCACTGACGCTCCGAATGTTCCCGCCGCCGTATTACTATGGTTTGACAAATTGGTACCAGGATCGAAACTCCGAGCGTACGGACGTGTGACGTTCGAATAAATCGATGCCATTCGTTTCCAGACGGCGCTCCAACTCACTTTATCAAAAAGACCGAAAGACGCAAGCAACATGATAAAATTTTCACATGCACATTATACGGTCCACTTAGGGCTTCCTGGATACCGTACGCCTACTTTTCGCTCTGCAGACAATTAATGAAGATTAATGTCACATTGGATTGAATTCATACTTTGTACAGCTTAAACTTTTCGACATTTTAACCAAAAAACACGGTAACTGTGTCTCAAGTCTTATTTGACAATTTGTAAATAGTTTAAAAGCTAATTTAAATTATATAAATTGATGGTTACATAATTATCCCCCCGTCTGAAAATCTGATGGTTACATATTTATACACAAAAGCTAATCAATAGATGATGGAAGAGTAAGTTAATGATAATTAAATTACCAGGATTTTACATTTTATAAAAAACACACTATTCACTTCCATTTAACTTAATGCATTTTCTAGTACGATGCACGCCAATACACGCATAGATTTTTCGCATTCTTAAAAATGGCCTTTAGTACATGCGTTACAGCTGCTTGAATGGCTGAAATATCATCATAAAACGATCCTTTCATAGCAATTTTCAGTTTAGGAAAAAGAAAATAATCTCATAGTGATATATCAGTCGAATACGATGGGAGGACAATGACACAGATATTGTTTTGCTCAAAAATTCATAAACTTTTAACGTCGTATGTGGTAGTGCATTATTATGCAATAAAAACAGCTGTTCTTCTGCTGGATATTCAGGCCTAACACGTATAATCCTTAACCAATAACGATGTAAAGCTGCTAATCAATATTCTTCATTGACAATTTTACCTTGAGGAACAAATTTCTTGTGGACAATCCCTTGTGAATCATATAAAATAATCAACATTGTCTTGATTCTTGACTTCTGAAAACGCATTTTTTTTGGTTTTGGCTCGCCTTTCGACTTTCATTCTGCAGATTGACGCTTAGTTTCTGGATCATACGTAAAGCACCCTGCTTCATCACTTTTCCTTTTTCTAGATCTTGAGTCAAAATATAACGAACATATATTTTATTATAGCGAAAATATAAGATACGGGAGATATTATATACCCTCTTTCCCTAACAATAACGTGATAAAACTGTTAGGTATTAACAAGATGCTTTGAAGAAAAACTGTAAATTAGTCACATAATAAGATGTTTGTGATAGAACAAGGCCTCCAAGACATTGATGTTTGACGTAAAAACCTTTGAAGGGATTTATAAGGGTTAACAATTAGGGGTAGAAAATATATTTTCGCCAATATCTCGAGAACGAAAACTGTTGTCGACAAGTTTTAATTATTAGGTAGTATTCCCCACAAACATCTTATTGTGTGACTAACTTACTGTTTTTCTTCGAAGTATGTTCTAAATACTTGACAATTTTATCACGTTATTCATATCGAAAGAGGGTATGCTCCGTAACTTCGCGGGACTAGTCTGCGGAGAATAGGAAAAAACACGTTACTAATATTTTTTAACGTATAGTTAACGCCGCCAAAATCGATAGAGTAGTTTTTAAATTATTTCAATAACATAGGAATAGTCTACCCCTTTTAACCTTCTGGTAGATGAGTGATATATCAATAGAAAGCTCTTCAAAAATGAATGTCAGTTTGCATTTACCACATTTCGATAATAATTTTAGTTTTCAAAATACAAACGAATAAATATTTTTCCCTCAATTTACAACCCTTATTACTCGCCCCCTGGCTTTTAGAGCACGTATTTGTCCATTCTATCGCTGTACCAAATTGCCTCGAAATCGGTGAGTGACAGTTCCCTGGTGAGAAAAAGAAGCAGTGAACCGACGTTGACTTGTATCGAAGCAAAAAACGAACGAACTTATTTGGCAACCCAATACTCCTACAGAATTCCCATGCCCCAGTTTTGTTTGGTACGGCCTATTTATGCCTACTACTTTAACAGTTGAACATAAACTACATTCTTCAATCTTGAACTTAAATTACAAAGTGGGCAATCGCAAGCTCAGTGGATACAGAATGTTTAAGCGCAATTTACGACTTTCTCTACTACACGGATTAATCGTAAGATATTGGAAACTACTGAAAATAGATTGCACCGTATTAAAAAGTTCTGCACTTAAGTATCCTATGAGTATTCTACATGGTGACTGGAAAAATGTAAGGCTCGGTACAATATATTTGCTAGAAAAATAAGTGGCTTCTGATGTTACTAAAAATGTTGTATTTGATTAGTATATTATTAGTATTGATTAGTATATTAGTATTGTATTTGTTTGCTCAGGTATGGATTGAAAAAGAAATTACATTGATAACGCATATTTAATGTTGATGGAACTTAATTATTCAGTAGAAGACTCTGTCTACAAATATTAAGAGATATTGAAATTGTATTGATTTTCATCGTCAACGACACGTTTTTGTTACTATTTAGTAAAAGGTTCGCCATTTTCCCGAAATTCATAAGAATTTTTACCTGCCCTGTGTGTCGAAAACAATCTTTTGAGTGTTACCGGAGTAACCATGTTCTATGACTACGCGATCACATAAATTAAATCAACTAAGCAAAAATTCGAATTAGTTTCCACGATTTGTAGTTTTTAACAGATTTAAAAAATTCGGGTGGGCAACACAACTGTCAACTTAAGAGTAATGGTTTAATTTTCTAATAGAGAAATAAGGTAATTCTAATAGAGAAATAATGTAATTCTAATAGAGAATAAAATAATTGTTTTAACAAGTTCATGAACGTTGGTTTACGTGAATCCAACGTAAATTTGCGTGAATATGAAAATTCACGTTCACATGAACGTGGAATATTTTTTAATTAATTTTACCATAATAGAAGTCTACGTATTAAACAGTACAAACTTGCAAACATAGTTATGCAATAAATAATTAATTTTAGGCTGATAATCTGTTTATACTTTTTAGACTCAACTATTTTATTTTCATCATTTCGACGTTGCACTGTGTTTCTAGAGATTATACTAAGATCATAAATCACGTCAAAATTGAACTTTCCAATCAACATATTTGAGAACATACTAATTAGAGTGTTACATTCGACAATTTTACATAAACCACTTCTAATAGCAGTACAAATAATTGAAAAGGTTAATAGTCAGTTGCAATAGTCATCGAAAATGTACACAATGCTTTTCAAGCTGAGATTCAAGGCTACAGGCAAGCTGTTGTTTTTCTTCAATTTGACAAATCGAAATTATTCGCTTCTTATCTAAACGACGACGCCTAAAGGTTTTCAGAATACAGGGGGAATTAACGACAGTAGAAGACTGCACAAAATCTTTCAAACATATCGACGTTTCTAACGGTTTATTCTGACGTTTATTAATTGCAAGGATTTCTACGTACATTTATATTTCGACGCTCAGTTTGGTTAGCTATTTACAATTGCAAAATAAATTAAAATCGTCCAAACGAACAGTCACATACAGTTTAAAATATATAAGGTATTATAAATCTGAACTAGGTTTTCATTTAATATATAGAACAACACCATTCCTACTGTAAAGGTTGTATTTATCTGTTGGCACGTAAAAGTTAGGTATAAGCAAAACGTTTTGTTTATGCGATTATATTGCACCCTTTCTTAAATGCTTTTCCGGTAAATATTTTTAGTTTATAAATATGTGTAGATGACACAATTCCAAAAGCTTTGAAAAAACAAATTAATTGAGCCCATAAATAATGTTCAAACGCTTGCCCAATCCCAGCGCCTCTAAACATGAAATACTTCGAATTATTTGAACTAATTGCATTTGCAAGTGCGTACGGGCATAGTGGAAATTGCAATGACCGTGAAACAGGATGCATACGATTTGTATAAACAACAAAATGCAAAACCAAAGAGTATTGTGTATATTACATGGAAAACAACGGCTGCTTTTAATTTAGATTGCAAACTAGCACGCACAACCAGATTATGCCGTTGATGAAAACTCAGATGTCATTAATTTTATTTACATTCGTACCGCCGTCCATTCATCTTTTTTTAATTACATCAAGGCAGTTTGGCCCTACATTGTATAATTCATGTTTTAATTAAAACGAATACACACGTACGCAGTGAAAAATTTCACGATCAATTCTGTCCACGAACGTACTTACACATTGCCATATTTAAAAAGCCTTCATTTGTACGAACTTGTATCAAGCAATTTTTCCTTCGCCTATTAGCGCTTTAAAAGTTACAAGGCCCACAATTCGTCTCAGGTATTCAAGCATAACGAGCGATCACATCTGTTTGCGACCAGGCTGCAAAATAAGTATTTTTTTTTGTTTTTTACTCTCTCTTTTCTGGTTTGTTTATATTGTTAACTTTAATTATATTAATGTTTAATGTAATGGTAATGGCGTGCAACTAAATTTCATAAATCTTAATTCTTTGGTATTTTGGGGAAATTTTTGCTTGAAATATCCTCAATTTTTCTTTCATATTATTAATTATGGATGTATTCTGTATGCGTTTTTCAATAAACATTATTATTGGCAGGTAATAATGTGTGTCATTTTGTATACTTCTTTTCCGTATTAAAATTATTATCTACCGTGAAAAATTATCTACCGTGCTATGGTAGCAATACCTACTTTGTACAAAACGATGCCCTTTTTGCAGAGTTGTTAAATACTTTTGAACAATACAGTTTCTTAATATCGCTATTACAATGCAGAGCGATAAAGTTATTGCCATAACTGCACAAAAGAAGTCGAAAAGTGTTTCAGTGTTTCTGGAAATTACATTACTGAGATTCAACTCCTGTAAATTTAATAAATTAATAACTCCTGTAAATCTTGAGAAGTAAACAAATTAAATTATAATGAGAACTCGAAATAAAGTTTGCCTTATAACTAGATGAGTTTAATGTTTTTTGTTTTCGTTGTTTTAAAGAAATAATATAGATTACAGCGCATTTCCTAATATTCCACTAACATGAAAACATCATGAAATTTATACCTGTTTTATACCTTTCATGGAAAAAAAGGACTTTACGTCAAGTTAGTACAAGTTAATCAATTTCGTCGAGCGTGCATTTGACGCACCCTTATATATTTCCCCAATAAGATTAGTACTTATGGCGTCTGCAGCCGCTCTGTATTGGCTAACGTTGTTGACGACAAACAAAGTCGACCGTATCGAATTTATGTCGAGGTTGCCATTCAAATTATGATATATTAGCTTAAATCGAGCTTGCAGGGGTGGGTTGATGACTTGCAATACAGCTGGGTTCAGACAGTTCACCCAGCTTAAACACAGTTTACCTACTTACCTCTAAATATGAAAAATTTACTTGTATTATTAAAAATCGTCCGCGTATTATTTGGACTTTACATCGAATAACTGTGGCACCGCCGTACGTTTGCCATTGCGACAAACATATACAGTACACTGGTCAGTACCAGTTCAGACGTCAGACTGTACCAGTTTAGACGTCAGTAAACCTCGATTCGTTGGAACAAAATCACAGGAGGACAACAATTGGAGCGAGGACGGCATTAAAAAAATGTATCTCCTTGAAAATTTGGTATTAAATGCCACCGGAAAAACAAAAATCTATTCGTATAAAAAATAAAAAAGAATTCTAAAATAAAATAAATTCTAAAAATCCACGTGAACAAAAAATAAATTATAAATTTCAAAAGTAAAAAATCACAAGAGCGGCTCAAATAGGTCACCCTGCGCTGTTAAATAATATCCTAACCTGCGATAGAAATTGCTTCTAACATTAGACAGCATTTCCGGTGTTATTTTAGCCCTATTTCAGCATCTATTATTTTAGCCCGCAGGTTAGGCCAAATTTTTTGCTTGCGCATGACCGTAAATGGTTTGTTTCAGGAACTCCCAGAGAAAAAAATCGAATTTGTTAAAAATTCTTCAACCACACGTGCGTTATGTGCTGGATAGCCATCTTGCTGAAACCAAACAGTTTCCAAGTCTATTGCAGGTTCTGAATAGCTGAAACTAATTGCGTAATTCAAGTAGGTCGCGACATTTCTAAGCATTTAATGTTCCATCAATAAAAAACAGACCCATTAAATGGTCACCCAAGATTTCAGCCCATACATTAAGTTTTTGGGGATATTGGGTTTGCACAGAAGAACTTTTATGGAAGTCTTTTTAAAAACAGACAATTTTAATCCAAACGTAAGGTTACTCGTTGTTTCAGAATACGAGGTCAAATATGGGGGTGTCCATTTAGATCATTTTCCTTTAAACTTCAATACTGAAGGGTTATTAGGGTGGTCCGTTACTTTTGGGACACGGTGTGTATATACACATATACAGGGTACCCCAGGACTGTTGGGACAAACTTTAAGGACAAGTAGGGGACATCACAAGGATTCAGATTTGCATAGCAACCCATGGTCGGAAACGTCATTGGAAAGTATTCCTTGTGAACAATATTCCTTACGAAAATATTCCTTGTGAACAACACTACCTAACGGCGAACGAAGCCGTTTCCGACCATGGGTTGCTATATAAATCTGAATTCTTGTAATGTTCTCTACTTCCCCTTAAAGGTTGTCCCAATAATCCTGGGACACCTGTATATTATACAGGCTTAGCTTATTTTCTTTTTTAATTAATGTAAATCAAAAATTTTTTATACACCACAAACAGAGTATTGGGGTCCATCAGGGAAAAATCTAATGTATAATTTTTCCATTTGAAAATGGGTTTTACTGCTTACGTGTTATGAGTTAGTGGCAATGAAGGCTTTCTCACAAATACGTGTCAATAAAAACGAGACTTTTTAAAGCTATATTCAGTGTACAATAATAATCATTGGTATTCACTATTCTATTCTCTACCACTACTGGTTACTACTTCACCAAAACAACAAATTAATTGTTAGATGCCCGTTTCGCCGACAAGATCGGCCTCATTTAGAGAGGCCAGGGATAAAGGTACAATACTTCAGGACAATACTTTGGTATGTTATTATAAGATCAGCGGTTCCTCGAGAGTAGCAGATATTATGCAATCGCAAGTAACGAGTTTGGTCATTGTAAAGAAAAGCAATTAGTAATCTTAATGCAATGTAATGAAATATTATTCCTAGACAGATGTTATATATTATCATGTACCTCCACCTAAAATACATCACAAGCACTGGACTTTCTCACTTGGCGAATGTCGGAACCCAAACAACCCAGGGTATAATGGGTACCGTCTCTCAACAGTGAAGAGAAAGGTGAGACCAAAAAGATGTAAGGATTGAGCGCCACAATATTGCTCCGTTATATCCTGTCCTTGTGGCCCCCTGAAAATCCTCGACAATATTGAAATACTTCGATGGTCAAATGAAAGTTCTCCTTCGAAGAGAAACACAAAAACCAGGTATTGACAATTACCAATAATTATGTACATACAAAATTCGAATATAAATTTACAAAAGCAATTATCTGTACCAATATTAGTCAGTGTTTGACTACCTTTAATACAGCAGCTTGCCGACAGATGGCCCAGTCAGTATGTTTTCGATAGAAAGCAAGCAAGGTTGTCTAATTTAACTAAATTCTTGACTAATATAGAGCTCGCAAAATGACTCTTCAATATTAGTAAACAAAGTGAGCAGATATCGTTTTGCACGCAAACCAACACTGAAACTGTAGCAATCGACGTGGTTGTGTATATGATTTTATATACACTAAATATACAATAAACAAATGAAAATCAAATCTTAATATCACAAGAATCAAGTAAATACAAGATAAATTATAGCGTACTAAACGTTCTGTACCCCCAAATTAACCCAAAGTAAACCTAAATTGACTTCTAACGATGCTCCACGAGATAGGGCTCCCGTTTCCTCCGACACCACCACGAACGGCCACTGGCAGAAACAGGTACTCAAGCGCAGGCGATCACAGCCCCGACGTCTACTACTGCGTCCGTTCTCGAAATACACATCTCGCTCGACGGTAAACTCGTCTCTCTCCCAAAGACGACGACTGTACGTCTTCGCACACTTCAAACTCGTTGAGGCGATGAGTAAAAAAGCACCCGTCATAACAAAATGGCGACAGGAAGTCGCAAAATTAAGCACCTGATAAAAATAAAAAAAACACGACCATTTAGCGGAAAAATTCAGCAAAAAATCCACTTGAAGGAAACATATCTGCCTCTCCACCTAACTTCGGACTTTAAACGATCCAACGTATGAGAAGATGTCTCTAGATTAATCCAACATAAGTCATATAGACGTCGCAAAACTCCAAAAATGCAATTTCCAATACCAAACTGCGAAATCATCCAGAACTCGAGGCATACAACAGGCTATCCGCCAAATAAGCGTTTTCGACCAACCCTTCACCAGGTTTCGAAACAATCCCAACTATACAGAAAAACTCCACAAGCAAACTGTAAACAGATCACCTACGTGACTATCGTGGAAAAGAGGACTTCGAGAGAATCCGCTTATATAGTGAAAAATTGGAAGTGGAAACTACCAACCTAAGGCAACACTGCAAGGGACAATTTTCAAGGGACAACCAAAGAACAACAAAGCTACAAGAGGAAGGACAATCGAAGGTAAGAAAGCCAGAAGCTTTCGCCACCACCCACCAACAGCATATGGCGCCAGTATCGAAAAAGTAGAAACCGACTTATCGACATTAAAAGTCGAGTTTGGAAAACGACCAATAGATGTCCACACGAAAAGGACGCCAAATACGAAGAGTCACTGAGGTAGTTGACTATGATACATTATATAAACTGCGAAAGAAAGAAGTTGCCTAAGAATATTACTGCAATCAACCAAAAAAAAAGAACAGGAGGACCGAAGATGCAGAAATCAAACAAACAAGTCCAACAACAGAAAGACTCGAAACGAACCGTTTCAATCATATTGAATTATTATAGTGCCATTGTTTTTTAATATACTATATACATATAACTAATAGTTTATTACTAATATAACCTGGAATTAAATCTTGCAAAAACCCATTTATAGGAATATGCCCCACTGTATTAGATGACTAGACATTTTGGCTTAAGCTGCGCACATTTTTGGTATTGGAGTTGACTAGGTGATATGGTTAGTAATAGTCATATATTATGCACAGTTGACGTATTACACCATGGATTTAATTAACATAATGAACATAATTTCACCAGTTATGGTATGAACAACGTAATAAATAAATAAATAAATATCAGCACGGCAAGCCTAGAAGGCTTTTTTCCTCCTATTGCGCTCTCTAGAACCGCCCTCACTCCTTTCTTCTCTCCCATTCTCTCTATGTGTCGCAACCATCTCAAACGTTGGCCTTTCACTATTCCCACAATATTTGGTTCCTTGTATAAGTATTGCAGTTCCCTGTTGTTTCTTCTTTCCCATTCGCCATCTACTATTTTTCCGTCATAATTTTTTCTGACGACCTTTCTTCTCATATTCGCAACACTTTCTGCTCCTTCCTCCCCATAGTCCATGTTTCACATGCAAAGGTCACTATCGGTCGCAAAACGCTTTTGTAGATTCTCAGCTTTAGCCCCCTTGAAATGTTCTTATTGTTCATTAATCCTTTCAATGAGTAGAGGTATCGATTTCCCGCCATTATACGGCACCGTATTTCTCTTCCCGCTCCTGGTTTCCTGCTGAACTCCGTTCGTAGATATTTGACAAATTTTATCTCTTTAATTCTGTATGTTCTTATTTCTAGGTGCCCTTGTTCCTCAAATTCCCATTCTGTCCATGGCATGTACGTTGTTTTCTCTTCATTTATTTGTAGACCCATCATTCTGCTTATTCCCCCAACCTTGTTATTATTCTTTGTAATTCCTCATTACTTCTTGTCATTACTGTCAAATCATCCGCAAAAGCTAAGTTCTGATGTTTCTTTCTGCTTATATGAGGACTGATATATCAATCCCGATCTGTTTAACTTTGCCTCTCTCATCATATACTCCAAAGCGCAATTGAACAAGGCTGCTGATAGCGGATCACTCCTGTCTTAGTTCCTCCTTCACCTGTAAGCATCACTCACCTTTCCTTCTATTTTCACTTTATTATTCGTTTCTCTTAGTGTTTACTTATCATGTTAATCAATTTCTTGCGTACTCCCAGCTTTTCCAGTGCTTTGTACAATTCTTTTCTTTCTATGCTATCGTATGCTTGTTTGAAATCTATGATAACCACATATGTGTCCTTTTGATACTCATAGTTTTCGGCCTGTATTTCTCTGAGTTTGAAAATCTGGTCTATTACTAACTTTACTGGACGGAAACCGCCTTGGTATTCCCCTATTACTTTGTTCGTTATTCTCATTAGTTTGTTCTTTAGACCCGCGGTCAAAATTTTGTATGTTATATTTAGGAGTGTTATCTTCTTTTTATCTCCAGATCCTCTCTAACAATTTTCATATCCATTCGGTTAGCTCTTCTCCTTCACTCTTGAACATCTCCGCCTTTAAGTAATCACTCCCTGGGCTCTTATTGCTTTGTAAGTTCTTTATTATTTATTTTATTTCCTGCGTTGTTGGAGCTTCCTCTTCTTCCATTGCTTCGTTGTCAATTCGTGTTTCGTTTCGCTCTTCCTCCGATATAGCCTTCTCGTTGCTTTCACCATCACCCAACAATTCTTCAAAATGCTCTCTCCTTATTTTCAGTACTTCCTTCTCTCCTCCAACTAATTTCCCTTTCTTGTCCTTGAAGTATAACTGGTTGGTATTCGTTTCTTCCCCGCATAATTCCCTTACACATACTTTGTATTTCCTTGCTTTTGTAATCTTCTCCTATGTTGTCTAGTATTTTATTAGCGTATTCTTTTTTCTTGTTTCGTAATAGCTTCTAGGCACTTTTTCCTCTGTTTCATATATGCTTCTTTTGCTTATCTCCTTCCACAACACTTCTACATCTTCGCTATCACTTCTCCTGTTCAGTGTATTTTTAGTGCCTCTATATACTCTTCTCTTTCTTCCTCTTTCTCTAACCTAGCATTTATTTGTCTTTCTTCCTTCTTTTATTTGCCATTTTTTCTTTCCGGTATTTCGTGCTTCATTTTCATTTCTAACAGCATATGGTCAGTGTCAACGTCTGGTCCTCTATAGCTTCTTATGTCCTTTATATTCCTTTCTTCGCCTTTCTCTACGAGAATATGATCTATTTGGTTGACGTATGTGCCATCGTCTGCTCTCCAGGTTTATCCAGTTGTCTACACATTATAGACAACTAATAGGTATTACACATTATAGTCGTCAAATAAGAGCTCAATGGTTGGTGGTGGTTTACTAAGAATGGTAAATGACGGGTTTTTGTGTTACTTATACCGTTGTTAAATATTACAAAATATGTGTACACAGTGACTGATTAAAAGCTTGTTGTTATAACGCAAAATAAAATAAAAATTAAAACCATTGTGACTTCTAATTACTTTAAGATTCGTCATCTAAAAAGGGCCATTCATGTGCTAATAGACGAAAACGCCGTTACGATTAAAGGGTTCACAATGGGCCTTAATTGCGGCTGTCACAAATCTTCCCGCGGCCCGCATACCGCGATCTCGACTATAGAATACGACCTATCGCAATCGCCTTATCGCGTGGCGGAGATTAACTCCCTCTCCTCCTCTTCATCTCTTCTTCTGTAGATGAATCCCGGGCTATAGGATTACGGGAAGATTTAATATTTAAACGGGGGTTACGGATGGGCGGATGAGCATGATCGTTAAAAATTTTACTGCCGCTTGCGGTAAGGTACGCAAGATAGGTTGGCTAATTACTGGACGCATCTTATTTTTTAAAATTGATTGAGAGGTCAGTCATTCGCATAAAATTGAGTAGTATTGTGTTATGATGTATGAAAGATTTAATACCATTTCTAATTGTACACCAGAAGTTATTTTATTATTCTAAAAAACATTTCTAACATCTGAACCGTATCACAATTAAAAGTAGCTAATTACGTCCTTTTTTATTGATAAATAAGTCTCAAGGACTACCTATTTTGCGTTGCAAGATGAGCGGATATGTAATCCCCAGAACTAGTATTATAGACTGACTTGTGTGTTTATTAGAATAAGTGAGAAGAATAGTTCTTAATGCGTTTCGACTGGAAGTTATAAGAAATTGCCGCTCGTGCAGCACATAAGTGAACCAGAGCAAGATTGATTTTTCGATCAGGATCGAAAGCGGAGAAACTAAACCACGCGCGAATCGGATGCATTCGACGTACTTGGACGGGATGAAATCGAATTAAGTGAAAAATCGCCGACGTCCTGTTTGTTATTCGCCATTGTGACAGCGACCTCTACATCGCCGTTCACGTGTTTGCAGTCTGCGTTGTTTCCTGAACATTATTACTCCCAGTGTGAAATGCCTAAATCAAAATATCGCCACAATATTGACCGTATCGCTTTGTCTGAAACAATCCTTAAAATTCTTAAAATAGGATTTAAAAAAGTTCAAATTCTAATTTTAGTTCATTACGAAATAAAATCTCCAAAACGCAAATGGCTGGAATTGGGGAGGGGGGGCGTTTCCAAGGTTTTGATAGGCCGTTAAAGAATGGGGAAAATAAAGCCCGTAAATAATAATAATGGCAGACGGCTTTAATGGGGCCTCTTTAACTCGAATAATTAAGCTTCTTTGCAAATTGTGATTATCGTAAAACCGTCACTCTACGGTTATCACAGTCGGTGAATTATTTACTGAAGCAATAAAATGATTAATTAAGCGTCTGATGTTGAAGTACAGTTTTTTGGCCAATAACACCGATTAACAAGGTGTCTATCCCTTGAAATTAAGCAAGCGGTGACTTTTATATTTTAGGCGGTGTTGAAAAAAAATATCACATTAAAAATATTCCATCACCCACAGATTTAAAAAAAATCAAAATCTTGAAAATACACTTTATAAATGTACCTTATAAATTTTCTAATTTGGTTTTTAGTAATAACAAACGGTTAAATAAACACTTATAAAGCTTAAAACTAATATTTAAAACACTGAAAATATACATTGTTTATAAAGTGTCAGAAAAATCACTAAAATTGTGAAAAGAAACGATATTCGTAAGAAATTTCCCAAATTTCATAGTTTACATAAATGTAAAGGTAAATGTCTTAACTGTGGATACTCTCTTATAAACTCAATCACTAGCTTCTCTAATAAGGTTCTTCAAACAGTAATCTCCGAGTATATTAGGGATCAACCTGCCTTGATATCCGGTTTTTATTGCAGAAATATCCCGGTGGAAGCGCTCTCCATGATCGTCGCTCATAACTCTCATACTTTCAATTAAGTTTTCATAATTAGGATTTCGATTATTCCCTAAGAAACGTATTACATTTTTAAAATCAATTCATACAGCTTTTTCTAAATCACTTAATGTATCTTCAAAATTTTTGTCTTTCATAAGGTGCCTAATTTGTGGGCCAACAAAGATACCTTCCTTAATTTTTACGTAACTTAGCGATAGAAATTGTTCTTACAGATATTGAAATCCACGCCCTTCTTTATTCATCGCTTTAACGAAATTCTTCATATATCCCAACTTTATGTGCAAAGGTGGGAGAATAACTTTCTTTTTATCGACTACAGGAACGTTTTGGATATTTTTACACCCGCAATACATTGTTTGCGCTCTGGCCAGTCCTTGCTCTGCTGTCCCACTCGCATAGAAAACAACAGTATTTTGTATAACCTAGTTGCAATACCAATGAGGATGGCAATTATTTTAAAATTTGCACATATCTTTCAATTATGATATGAGTAATCAATTACATGAAGCGGTGTCTTCAGATTTTCGTAAGATTCTTTCATTATGCAGGAATATGCTATTGGAACAGACGGCAGGGCATTTAAATTATGGAGTAGCACAGCGTTCAAGCGGGTTTTCGAGCCATCGATGAACAATCGCCATTGTTCCGAGTTATAGTGACATTTTAAATCAGACATTAAACATTAGGCTCTTATAGCATTACAATGGTATAAATCACCTTTTATGGAAAAGAGATCCGAATATTTCTTACATCGATCTCGGTAAATAGATATGTTACTGTTTTTTGGAGGAGATTCCGAACTTGCAATCTTGGTACAAGTAATTCTGAGGTTTTTTTTTGATAAATTTAAGACTCACGAGATCATTTAATTCTTCTTGAGTAATTAGATGTGGTTCTTCATTTATGTCAGGAGAATAGTTTACATTAGATTATACAACATTAGATTACTACTTCATCAAGTTCCATTTCTGCTACTACATCGTCATATGTAAACTTCTTTGGAGGTTTTGGTATTGATAATTCATCATTACGAAATACTATTGAATTGCTGAATGTAAGTTCGGGTAGTTAATTTTATGTTTACTTTTTGCACACATTCCCCTTTAATTTTTGTACTACAAAACTAGCAGTCGGTACTCTTTCTTATACCTTTTATCCACGCTAGGAGGTTTTTAGCACGCAAAAAATGTATGTATGGATCAAACACATGTGAAAGAAGAATGCAATATAATAACTACTATACGATAGCCTATATAATCCAAAACGTATAAATGAAATTCCTTAAAATTGAAGGGTGATAGAAAATCTTTACAACCATATTCTTTTTCAGCAGCTTAATCTATAAAGTTAGGCTAGGTTTAAAACGTGCGTGGGCTTATGCAGCCCTCCACTATGACCATCGATCGATTGTGGCTTACACCTATGTTATGACTCACCTTCCAATCCTGCTCTCTGTAGAGAATTGAATATATCTGGAGGTAATATCTTACCAAGGTCAGCTAGGCTCAGGTGGATGTATCCGAAGACCTGGAACCTTACTCTTCCCAATGTCGGGCAGGCACATAGTACGTGCTCTGTATTTTTCCGCCGATAGTCGATTAGTCGGGCTATCGATCGGTATATAAGCAACATAAATGTTGGGTTTAGGAAGATTAATCCCTCCAACTAACTTGAGGCTGACATCAGGCCATGGTTTGAGTTTAACAGCTGCCCCCTCCAACCAAGACACCCCAGTCTCATCGGCGACGGTTACCTGGAGCGTTCCAGGCCAGCTCTGGATAAGCACCTGTGGTCCGTCGTCGTCTAATTCGTATACGGCGGCAATAATGGCCCCCTAGAGTCCTTACAGAAGTTTCACTTACTGGTGAGGAAGTATTAGTTGGAGTAGGACTGTCCCCAGTCTCCAACAGTAGCTCATTCTCCGTGCTAGCGTGAGGTTCTTTCTTCTGCACCGAGCTCCTTTTTTCGCTTCCCAGGTCCATATTATCTCAGGGGCTGGAGCGATCCGACAGTGATCTTCCCTGCAGCCAGTGTCTGATTCCGAAGTAAATAACCACATTCGAAACCTTTGCACCGCCCTGTACACGACCAGAACACTGACATCACCAAGCCGAACAGGTGGTCCGCCGGCCAGTTTTTTTGCCCGCCGGCAGGTTCGTTAAAAACCCAAATCCGTGCACTAATTTACGTTGTACAGAAGCACAATTCAACACTGCCCGTCAAATAACATTCCTGTGACACATTAAACATGCAGGTAAGACCTAAACCGCAATCACTGCAACACTCTAATCGCAGGATGAACACGGAGCGACACGACGCTCGTCTGTATCGAATGGGTCTTTGAGCACGACTGGAATCTATAAGAAACACCCAATGTATGTAGACGAACAAAAAATTCGTTAAGATTTGTTAATCAGGGTAATTATTAGTGTGAATCATTGCAGGCATAGTTTGCAGTAACAAACAAGTGCCTACAAACTTGTCTTCGTAGAAATTCATTACCATTCTCGTTGTCGGTCAGTAGGCAGATTGAAGGTTTTTTGTTTTTATGCCATTGCAAGGGCGAGGTATATACCGCAAATTCTAGGAAAGGCAGCGGAACATAATATACAACCCCACGCAAAATTTTTAGACCTTAAATGTTCTTTTGATGCCATTAATAGTAACATACTGGCAGAATATACTGGACCCTAGGTCTACCGACCGAGTCCATTGGGCCCAAAACGAGTTATTTTCTCCTAACTCACGGTAGCGTTAATGCACCCGCATTCACAGACTTTCCAAGTAGGAGGTATTTATAATTTTTGTGAAAAGGACTTTTCCCGATAAATAGTTTTTGCAGTATAAAAGTACTTCCGTGGTTTACCGAAAAGATTCAATGGACCTGTATGGCTTTTAGTGTATAAACGTACGTAAAGAGATTAGGTTTTATACTTAGTACTCCTTTGCTCATCAATATGCGGTCTTCCCCAAAGTTGAACCGCCTTTTAGGTAATCCCCGACTTTAGTAGATAAGGGAATCCCCTTATTATGTAGAAATGGAGACTTTGCGATAATTCAGTACTTATAGGTTTGAACATTGTGTCAGTGTTTTCCGTGGTACAATGGTGGCAAGTTTTCTCGTGGTGCAGACAAAATTTATATGTTCCTTCAATTGGGGTATTCAATTTACTATTTCAGCTTTACCTTACTGGAAAATATCAGGTGATTGTTTGTAAGCTTGACATGTTAGATTTTTCCTGCATTTAGTTTTGCTCGTTACAGAAGATGGCGCATAGAAAAAATGCAATCCTTTCACAACAGCAGATAGAGGCGATAGTAGAAGAAATGAGCGATCTTCCGATGATGATAGAGAAATGGACGCCGCCGAATGTCTTCCCAATGATGAAAGAAACAGAAATACTCCACAAGAGTCTGTTAGTGAAGAATACAGTGATGATAGAACTCGTGTTGAAGGTAACCCTTTCACATCAAAAAATAAACAAGTTGTCTGGTACCAAGATCCCATCTTACCTCGTCAGGGAAGACATTCGGAATACAATGTTCTACGAGAACGTTCAGGTCCAACTCGCTTTACAAATCGAGAGATCGATACTATAGCTTCTTCATTTTTCGCTTACTTTCGTAAACCTCTTCTAGAAATTTAATTATATTAATTTAATTATCCTAAAATGGACGAACGCTGAAGGAAGGATTGTTGTTTTTCGCTGAAGTGAAAAATATTTAGCGAGATAATCAGTCAAAACAGCTTTCAAGGCATACTTCGTGTACTAAGGTTTGCTAATGCAAGAAAAGGACGGAGGGAAAGGAGCAGTGACAAAATAGTACCAATAAGAGAATATTTTGAGTTATGGAATACTTATTTGCAAGATACTTAATTACCACATTGGTGTACGACGGTTGATGAACAACTCGTAACCCTCAGAAGAACTTAGTAATATCACAAGAATTAACAAGGCTGACAGCAATGACCCTAGAGAATACGGAGACAATAGTGAATATGAACGGACTAACCATGCAAAGTTTTAGAATAAATACAGCATTAAGACAAAGGAAATGAAGTCAAACAGCATCATCACTACACCAAAACTGAAAACTAATCGGGAGCGATGATAGACACGGAGACAGCCTTTCCACAACTCTGTTCAATCTGGTGCTTAAAGAAACCGTGAGAAAGGCTGGAGTAAGAGGCTGAAGTAATATTAACATATCGCAGGCAGTGGCATACGCAGACGATTTGACGATAATATCAAGAATAAAAGAAGACTCAGTAAAGAAGGTCATGATAATAAGGAAAGAAGCCAACAAGTGCGGTTTCAAGACTAACCGCAGTAAAACCAAATATATGAACAACAAGAAAAGCAACATAAAGAAAGAGACCAAACTATTCATTGGGTAGCCCGAAATAGAAAACATGAGATCATTTAATTATCTGGGAACAAGAATCGCTGTGGACAAAAGTAAAAATGTGAAAGAAAACATACACAAAGTAGTAAAAATTTATTATGCAAATAAACAAATAATTAGCGCCTATATGTAACTGGGAAAGTAAATATAACTAGTTGACGTGTACATCCCACATGACTTTCTCTTACCGTGACCCTATTTTAATTATGACAACGCAATTTCGCAATGTGTTTTAGAAAATATTGAAGAAATATTTTAGACC